>LR812534.1:45287410-45372410 GCA_903798195.1 Danio kyathit
TGTTAAAAGAAAGTGGTAGGAAATGTGCAATAAGCAATTTAGAAACACTGCAAGCGATGAAAGAAGAATTCAACATGTCCCAATGAAGAAAAAGTTTGGAGAGTAGGCTTTATTTGATGCATAAGAAGTTAAAATGTACACCTATTAATACATTAATTCTTTACTAAAAGGAAATAGGCATATAAACTACTGTGTAATGCAATAACTAGACCTATATTAGAAAAAGTTATATTATTAAATAAGTAAAAAATATTTATTTCATTAATATTTCCAGCCAGGTTTTAGTGAACTTGCAATACTATCAAAAACACAGAACTTTCAGTTCTTGTGTGTAAAAAGGCCTGAATACATGCAAGGCCATTAAAACACTTGTTCATCTCCAACTGTTAATAGCAGTTCTATGATTGCAGCTCCGGACAGGCACAGCAGCTCGATGAGAGAGCGAGGATTTTCTTTACTGCACTATTCATTCAACCTAACAAATATAAAGCTTAGAACATCACTGTGCCTCTTGCAATCTGTTCTCTTGCTAAAAAAATAAAAAACTGCTTTTATTCTAGCCGAAATAAAACAAATAAGACTTTCTCCAGAAGAAAAAAATATTATCAGACATACTGTGAAAATTTTCTTGCTCTGTTAAACATCATTTTGTAAATATTTAAAAAAGAAAAAAAAATTCAAAGGCGGGCTAATAATTCTGAATTCAACTGTATATATATATATATATATATATATATATATATATATATATATATATATATATATATATATATATATATATATATATATATTAATGTAAAAAATATATATAATAACTGGTGCTTTGCCCAACAAATGTCTAGTGAGACATTTCTAACAATACAACGAGACTAGCCAAGCCAAAGCTACAAGTGAATCAGATTGCCAGCAATCCGAATTCTAAGCTTTTATAACATATTAAACAGCCAGACGCACCAGCTGAAAAGGTTAAAATGCATAAAGTCAAATACTGGGGTTGATGAGAGGACGAACAAGAGGAGAAAGAGGGAGAGAAAAAGAGAGAGAGAGGAGGAAGATGTGAAGGACCGCAATCAAGAAGGACAGACACAAACAAACCAGACTCTCTAACAAGGACAAGCTCTCCTCAGAATTATGCAGAACTGACCAGCCTATCAAGGTCTGCCTGATTACTTCAGTCCAATTAGCCCCTGCTGGTGGATGTTGTGACTACAACATCTAGATCCAGAAAAGAATGTTCTTTATTAACAGCTATTCTAAAATACTGCTTGGATGTGTTTCTCAAAGCATTGGTTGCTCAGTATAAATAAATACTATGTACTGTAAGTCAGGGATGCTGCTTTCCAGCATTCGTCAGTAATTCTTTCTTTGTGTTCAACAGAAGAATACAACTCAAATATACGTATTTGGAACAAGTAGAGGGTGCATAAAAGAAGAAGATTCACTTTTTTTGCAAACTATTCTTTTAAGTGATTTGAAAATCTAGAAATTAGCAAAATGTTTGCAAATGTAGAATATAGAATCGTAGCAGAACTTCGACTATAGTTGAAAAATGAAGCATGTATTTCCAATGAGACAGTGTTGAAGAAACCGGTTTGATTTGATTTTACATTGACTAGTGGAAGCAGCAACCACAAGACTTTTTAACATTTTAAGCATTGCTGAATACTAAGGAGCCCAAAGTGTGCTGAGAAAATATTGGCCATATCATTATTACACCCAGCATACTGAACCGCTAATACAAGGCAGGACAGATTCATGCTTTTTATATCATTTATGCCAAATTCTGACCCTAGCTTCTGAATATTTCAACAGAAATTGAGACTCGTCAAACCAGGCAACTGTTTCTCAATGGTCTATTGTTAAATTTTACTGAACTCGTGTGAATTGTAGCATTGGTTTGCTGTTGCTAATGGGATAGTACACCCCAAAGATATAAAATTTATTTACTTTATTCTGTTGAACACTAAAAAATATATTTTGAAGAAAGCTGAAAACCTGTAAGCCACTGATATTCATTGTAGGAAAAACAAATACTATGGTTAGAGGTTTCAAAAGAACCGCAAAGTTCACACCACAATTATAACACTAAAGATACAGAGCAACAATACTGATGGGATCACTTTTAGAACAAATGGATCAACAATAGTGGTCCTTTCCACTGAGTAGTATGGTACGTTACAGGTCAGTACGTGTCACATTTATCAGGCTTGCGTTTTCATTGCGAAAAGGGTACCAATGGTACCCTTATGGTGGGCATGGTGGACGACAGAAAGTTTCAGTCGACGTCATTCTCACTCAAGGAAATGTCAAAGTAAAGCTGTACGGGTCCTTCACATATCATATGAGAAGCACTTCTCACAAAACAAAGGCTTTGTACACATAATTGCTTGTTTATAAAAGTTCATTACTAAACTTTCTATAACCATGATTTGATTATAACTGCAGATCAATGATGAGTGCAAAATAGCCTACTGTAATGTCTGCAATTTTATAAAATAAAATAAAAAATTGCACTATATATGAACACATACAGACCCTTACAGTCTCTGATATGTTACCAATGACAGAAAAACTACACACAGCATACATTTAGTCCTTATTTGGGTTCAAAAACAACACACAACATGTAGCCCACAGTCAGTGCAAACCTCTCATCTGTTTATTTAATTTTCACCAGCACATGTAACCTCTTGTTAGAAAGCAATTCCGTCATGAGTTTATAATAGTCCAAAAGGTGATGATAATAGTTATACATGGCAGTTCGTTCATGTTTTAGGATGCTGAAGGAATAATTTGCCCCTTTGTTTTTTCGGGCTTCTCCTTTGTTTTTGCGCACTGCACTCTCGCGTTTTTCCGTTTCTGAAAGAATCGGACGTCAAAAGCACTTCAATAATCACGCACACGTTATTATCATCAGCTCAAGAAGTTCGTTATTTCATATATACTGTAGATGTGCAGCAAAAGAATTGGATGCCCTTGCGAAAGTCCTTTCGAAAGGACCCAAAAAGTGGTACGATACAGTTTACTTTTTGGTATCTTTTGACAGTAAAACAGCCATAAAAGTGTATCGTACCGTACTATATCACTCAGTGGAAACAGGCCATAAAACACTGACAGCTAGTCAGAATTCATTGAAAACGAAGATGACACTGTCGAGAAGTATACTGCAGATAATGATATTGTGGAAACAATTGGTTATACCATGGGAAATAAAGATTAAAAAACTACATGGAAGTTGTGAAAGTCATGCTGGCAAATTGAAGAATAAAAATAAAAGTACCACAGGAATCCAGTGCTAGTTTCAGTGTTTTTGTGTTGCCTTCTTTGAAAATGCTGGGCAACTGACTACAATTTCTAAATTCACAGTTTGATTAGATTGATTACACTGAGCTTAATAATATGTTCAGATTTGATAGTAGCACACTGAGGACACCTGCTAGAAACAAGGGATAATCCAAAGAAAAACATATCATTATAGTTCGGCTGTGTGGACATTTATCGTTATGTTTAATTTATATTTATCATTATCGTGCTTGGTGTGAACGAGCCTTAACACGTAAACATAAACAGCCATAAAGAGGTTGGTGTCATACTTTTGTTCCTTTCGAGCGCGCATTAGATTGGGCAAACTGAAAAAAAGTTTTTTTTTTCTGTTTAGAAACTAAACTTGAGAGACATTCGTTGTTTAATTTTATTGGTGATTCCAAATATGAAATTTATTTTCATAAGCTTGACAAACAGTTTGATGTTGACAAACTAATTTGATGTTTCCCCATTCAAACAGAATGTCCTGTTGAGTCGATTCAAAGATGGCCGTTGAGGGAAATGACTTGACTTAAAGGGACTTTGTTTGTGTTTAGCAGAAAAAAAGAAACTCATAAAGATTTAAAACAAGTAAAAGATGAGTAAAAGATAACAGAATTTACATTTTTGGTAGGGATGCAACGATAACATTTTTTTGGAACTGATCTGATCCAATACCAAAATTCTGAGTATTGACCGATACAGATCCGATCCCGATACTACGCCGCATTTTTGTGTTTTTAAAACATAATACAGTTTCTTTAGATCTGGTGATGAACTCAATTAATTTATCTTCTTTGGTAATAATAACAGAACCACAGGCCTGCTGTATATGACAGATGACACAATCTAACTAAAAACATAATGATTGCTCTAAATTAGGCTACATTATGTGAGCATTAGCTATGACATTGATCTGTTGTGGTCCAGCTTAGGTTTCCTTTTTTAATATTAAGATTTTTTCTTTGAAATCTGTAATAGGCTACCACTATTGACCCTAATCGTTGGTAAAATAACCAGCACATTAGCAAAGCCTGATATTTTCCTGCAGGTTTGACACAGACTATACTAAACTGTCTGAGGCTAGTTTTACTTAACAAACATTTCCTTTTCTGTTAATGACAATCCATATTGTGCCCGTCAGTTTCACTTTTATTAAATTAACCAACTACTTTGACCACAATGAGCCAGGCTTTACAAAATAGTCACAGCACTGAAAGTATTCCCCTCGGAAGAATAAACTCAGTCGGAAGAATGAGAGAACAGAAACTCATTGTGAGAATAATTTTACAGAGCGAAGCGTCACACAGCATTGTTTCTGCGCAGCCGGTGCTTGAATGAAGCACTTGATGCACTGAGACACAACATGCAGCCCTCCGATATCTGCAGACATTTTCAAAACTTAGCAGCACAAAGGGAAGAAATCAGTGCATTTAGGGTCTGTCCAATGTATTGAGTCTTTTCTAATTAATAATTTCAGGTAGGCCTACTTTGTGTGTGAAGAGCAGGTATAACCCTCTCTACATCCAGTGTTGCGAATGCGATCTGCTGATCTAACAGCAATGAAGTCCTTGTTGCAGGTCAAAAGGAACTCTTTTAATGCATAACCTAAATGCATTTCTCCACTGATTATTTATATTAACAGAAACAAATAGTCTTGGAGAAAGTTTTTCGAGTTGTCATGAACGCGACATGCAGTTTAAATTGTGAATGAATGAAGAATGATTGACAGGTGCAGCGGGGGAAAGCGCTGAGGAGAACATGAATTTAAGCACTTGAATATTCATCTGTACTAAACTATAGAATGGCTTCAGAACATTTGGGATATAGTAGGCATACGTTCTAGTGCCTTATAATAAGCAAACTTTATGGCTTTTGTTGGCTTATAAATTACACAGAATATCACACAAGATCAGATTTGGATCGGTACCAGCTGGCCGATACCTGATCCAGCAAAAATATGCGGCATATTTTTTATTTATTTTATTTTTTTTTTTAAACCGATATGTGATCCAAGTATCGGGATCGATGCATCCCTAATTTTTGGATGAACGACCTCTTTAACTATCAGAATTGATCTTCTGCTGCTGCAAAGTTGCTTCAAAGTTGAATTTTCTTCTGCAAACCTCAGTTTTACCAAGTGGATATTTGAGTTACTGTTGAGTCACAACTGTGCAAATAGTTAATTTCCCCCAAAAATGTTAAGCAGCAAGTTAAAGTACATTGTTGCAATAGAAATTAACCTACGTCTGACTTGAGCAAAGATAACAAGCACTTAATAAAAACGTCCTCTCTTCGACATGTTTTCATTCAACAGATTAAAACAAGACCATTAAAACAATGAAACTCCAAAGCACAAAATGAAGTGCACTCTATCATATCAGCTCATGCAATGAATTCATCCTAGCGGAATGCATTTGATTCATCTACATTACTATTATTAATAGATCTGACCTTATGTCTTCTTATGTCTTACATTTCTTGCTTCTTCCCACCTTCAATTTCTATTATTTACACTCTCGTGCCTTTTCTTAAGAATGTGTCAGGTTCGATTACTCTTTCATAGCTTCAGCTTTGTTGTGCAACGTGGCGGAGAGAGGAATACACAGACACAGATTTGTTGATGTGATGTGAATTTAATTGGAAGCTTGCGAGAGACAGAAGTGAGAGAGAGAGATATACAGAAGGAAAGGCACGGATGGGCTGAAGCGAGATTCTTTTTGGCAGGCCTGGCAGGCCCGATAACATCTTTAATATTTGATAACAAGTTCCCACTATCTATTACACCTTCACCAATAACAGCAGAAATATATGAGCGAGCATGGCAGACGGGGGAGATTTCAACTCGAATATTTCAAACTCAAGGTGATTCCTCCACGTCTCCATTCCGTTCTTCCACCCGATCTCTCGCCGCCTCCTCGTATTCAATTGTCCTTCGTTCCATCTACTTTCACTCTGTTCAGACACAGTGGACAGGAGAAAATGTGCTATCATATTGTCACAGAAACATAGAGGTCCATCATATGGTGAGATACAGACTGCTGTCTCGTTTCAAAGCCCACACGGTGCATTATAATCAGGGGTGTTGCTAGACTCCATTTACTGGGGCAGGTAAATGCTTTGAGATACGATTTACATCATATGCAAGTGTATTTATTAAGAGTGGTAATCTCAGAATAAAGATTAAAGATGTTATTCTCTATGTGCAACCATACCAACAACAGTAAAAACAATGTGGTTTAATCAAAAAGCAAACTGATTTATGTGCACAGAAAAATATACTTGCGCACCCCACACATCGCTCCTGCATGCGCTGCTCCTGCTCTCCTCCTGGTGTGAGACCTGGTTGTGAACATGCATGCCGAAAAAATTAAGCGCTGCTCAAGCGTCGCTCATGCGTTGTGAACAACCCAGGCTTATTCTGAAAACGTATCGCTTTATACAGGGTGCAAATTACAGGGGGGTTTAACCGCCCTTAATTAATGCTTGATCCCCCCTGAAGGACGTCAAAACAAGATATATTGGGGAGTGGGGGGTGGGGGGGGGGGGGGGGGGGGGGATCAGCCCTTTAATTGTGAGAAATAGTTTTCCCTGATCTGTATCTTAAATAATATTATAAATAATTAAAATAATAAATAATACAAACATACATTTGACCACCCCTATTATGGTTCATACCATTAAGGTTCAATAATCGCACCAATCAGTCTTTGCAAGAATCATTCAACAGTGTCTAAACCAGCAGATCTAGAGCAAATCTAGAGCAGCAACGGATATCGTAAGTGGTCACGAGTTTATTTTGTAAAATAGGTGTTTATATTTACATACAGCCTAAAAGTAAAAAGTAAAACTAGACGCATAATTAGAATAGCTTGAGCTAGTAACCTCTGAAATCGATATACAGTTGAAGTCAGAATTATTAGCCCCCCTGAATTATTAGCCCCACCTGTTTATTTTTTCCCCAATTTCTGTTTAATGGAGAGAAGATTTTTTCAACACATTTCTAAACAATAGTTTTAATAACTCATTTTTAATATTTATTTTATCTTTGCCATGAAGACAGTACATAATATTTTACTAGATATTTTTCCAGACACTTCTATACAGCTTAAACTGACATTTAAAGGCTTAACTAGGTTAATTAGGTTAACTAGGCAGGATAGGGTAATTAGGCAAGTTATTGTATAATGATGGTTTGTTCTGTAGACTATCAAAAAACAAATTAGCTTAAAGGGGCTAATAATTTTGCCCTTAAAATGGTTTTTAAAAATTAAAAACTGCTTTTATTCTAGCTGAAATAAAACAAATAAGATTTTCTCCTGAAGAAAAAATATTATCAGACATACTGTGAAAATTTCTTTGCTCTGTTAAACATCATTTGGAAAATATTTAAAAAAGAAAAAAAAATTAAAAGGGGGGCTAATAATTGTGACTTCAACTGTACTAATCAATCAGGTTACTGTATATCAGAATACATTTGATATCCCTCAAAACACTGAAACCTTAAATATGTCTTATTAATACATTTGATGTCATTTAAATAAATAGATAAATTTAATTAACTGAAAACTAAACAAAAAAAGTTGACTGATCGCCAATGTATAATTCGTGAATCCACCAGGGGCTGCTGTGTATGCTTTTTGAGATCTTCTAATTCCTCACCGCGAGTGCCATTCATGCCTGCTCTTCTAACGTAAATCCACCAGAGGCCAATCGACTGACCCACCCTAGTCCTTCCCTAAACCCAACCAATAGTGTTTTCAAAAGCATTGATAGAAATGCCCACCCACTTCCATAAAAAAAGCAGTCCAGAGAAAGAAAACCCCTCATCGGTTTTAACTATGTTTCATATTTTACCACATTCTCACCCTGTTATTTACATGCTTATTTTATTTTTTGGTTTGTTTTGTCTTACCCGCTTCCTGGAACCATTCTTCACCAGACTCAAACCCCGTTGTCGTGGTCAACTCCTCAATGTAACTCAAGTCCGCAAACATGGAGAGCGACTGGACAAACTGGTAACAGCGGGAAAGCCTTCCATACGGAGGTAAGCAGCAAAGTCCCTTTAATATAAGTAATTTCACTCTGCGGCCATCTTTGAAACGCCTCTCGGGCAGTATGCTCGGGCATTATGTTTGAATGGGGAAACATCAAATTCTCCAAAACTGCTTGCCAAGCTTCTGATTGAAATTCAAATTAGGAATCACCATAAAATGAAACAACTGTCCCTTTAGTTTCATTTCTATACGTCCAAATCACACAAAATCTGCAGAAACTCACGTCTGGTCCAAGCCCCTCCCCCAGAGTATTGTCAGTCGATCGATGATTGGCTCCTGTACTAGAACCTGTACCACACTCAAAACGAAGGGGTAAGAAAAGTTCCCAGAATACACCTGCCACAACAACAGTAATGCTGAACCCGGAAGTAAGGAGATCCACAAATTAGTATTTTTTGTCATTATTACGAATTTTTACGAC
The DNA here is from genome assembly GCA_903798195.1 of Danio kyathit. Classification (NCBI taxonomy): domain Eukaryota; kingdom Metazoa; phylum Chordata; class Actinopteri; order Cypriniformes; family Danionidae; genus Danio; species Danio kyathit. Next base: position 45,296,192 of record LR812534.1, read on the forward strand.
AAACAAACATATGTTTTAATATATTCATAACCGCGTTCGTGTTTTACCGCCATGCTTAAAAATAAATAAATAAATAAATAAATTTCGCGATTTACAATCCCTAATAATAACTCCTGTACAGCAGTCCCACAACATTCTGTCACTCGATGACACTCGAATACCCTGTCAGAGCAGTCTAGTGGCTGAAAATGAGCTTTGTACAGTGTCTGGGATAATGTTAATGTTGTTTTCGTGTGTTTACATAGATGAATATGGCCACTGTGTAAATGCACAGTATAGTTACGATCTTATTGCCACATTAGATTCAAATGATAACATAATATATCCCTTCAGTGATTTCCTGAAGATAAACACCAAAAAATAACACAACTGGAGTAACTACAGCAGTCGCAATCGTCTGATCTCATATGAAGCAAGAGATCGCGATGACATATGATGACGTGTGCAGGTGTTGAAGTGCTGTCCCAATTCTTAGGGGTAAGTTTTGAAGCCCTTCCCCTCAACCCTCGGTTGTAAGGGCCAAGGGGAAGGGGAAGGGGTAGGGGTACAAAAATAGAATTGGGATTGGGCCTTAGACTAAGCATGGCTCCCTTCAAAAAGGAGGGATTATGAGTCAGAGAGGTAAGATTTAATAAACCTAATTCTTGGCCATGTGTCAAGTCTAGACAACAGATAATTCTATAAAACATAATTTTTGCATTTTATAGAATTGTCTACAGTATTTCATTCTAATGAAATTAAAAGATATGTATATATACACTACCGGTCAAAAGTTTGGGGTCAGTAGGATTTTTAAATATTTTAAAATAAGCTTATTCTACTCACCAAAGCTGCAATTATTTCATCATAAATACAGTACAAATTGTAAAACTGTGAACTGTTCAAAAGTAGTTTATAATTTAATTTAATCATTTATTCCAGTGATTTTAAAGATAATTTTTCAGCTTCATTACTCCAGTCTTCAGTCACGTGATCCTTTAGAAATCACTCTAAAATTAATTATTATTGTTATTATTATTAATAATATTATTATGATTATTATTAATGGTAATAGTAATAAAAGAAATAATGACTGGAATAATAATTTCATTTGAAACTACATACAATAAGAAAGCAGTTATTTAAAATTTTAATAAATATTTAACAAATTTTTTTTTTACATTTATTAATAAATGCCACCTTGATGAACAGAATTATTTTCTAAAAAAAAAAAAAACATGGACAAAAAAAAAAAAAACAACTCACACTAAACTTTTGACCGGTAGTGTCATTAGTTATAGTTAGTTATACTTTATAATAGTAATATAATATATAGTTGCTAACTATATGCACAAAGCTTGTAAAAGTCAGAACAGAGAAACATCATTAGTCTAACATAAATATGATGTATTATGCCTATGTAGTGCTTGATAAGTAAATGCTTTTCTCAATCAATAATTATTATCATGATTACCCTATTGTTATTATTATTATTATTATTATTATTATTATTATTATTATTATTATTATTATTATTATTATTATCATCATACATTTTTATTATCACTCACTCACTATACTTCAGCTTAGTCCCTGATTTATCAGGGGTCGCCACATTGGAATGAACTGCCACATTTTTATTATCATACATTTTATTACTCAAGTAGTAGTAGTAGTAGAAGTTGTAGCTGTAGTTGTACAAGTAGTAGTAGTAGTAGTAGTAGTAGTAGTAGTAGTAGTATAAACAGCTAAACAACAACGCCAACAACATTTATTTATTTATTTGTTTATTTGTTTATTTATTTAATATGTTTAGTTTAGTATTAGCAGCTAAACAATAACTATTATTATTATTATTATTATTACTGTTATTATTATTATTATGTTATTATTATTATTATTATTATTATTATTATTAATAATAATAACAATATTATTATTAATAATAATAATAATATAATAATAATATTAATAATAATAATAGTTTTTTTTGTTGCTTTGTTGGTGAGCACTATAGTATAGCACTAATACCTTTTAATTTCAATAAATGAATTTTATTTTATCACAAAGTGGAATTAAAGAAAAAAAAAAAACATTCTCAATCCTATTCAAAACAACAAGCCATCATAGTGTTTACTTTAATAATAAAAGAGTGTAATTACGACACATTCAACAGAAAGCAGTTAAGAAGCAACCAATGTGGACTTTGCATTGTCTAAATAATCAACCTGTGGGCTTGTTTATCAGAAATCTATTACCAGCTAAATCCATTCATTACGCTTATGAGGAAATAAACATTCATTTGAATGAAACCCTTAATTATGAGGGAGTGGGGGGAAAAAAGGTCTAACAAACAGGCTATTAGCTCTTCCCAAATAGAATTTCAGTCCGGGTGGCCTTGTTACAAGAACGAGGGATTCATTTCAAGAAAATAATCAGTTTAGCGTTTTCAGGTCTGGCAAAACAAAACGTCATATGGTTTCGTAGATCTCTCAGCACTCACGTCCTTCTTTAAAAGCTAAGTCCTCATGTTCTCAAGAGAAGTGGACCTCTTCAACAAGAGCAATCACTCATAGATGAGCCAAATACTGTATGCTATTGATGCAAACACTGGATATTTAAACATCTTCTAAAAAGCCACAATGGCCTTGGAGAACTACTTAGAAAAAGAGGTTTTTATTGTTTACTGGCTGAAACGCGATGTACAATGTCACAAAGCAGCCTTTAACACTGATATCTTTGCCTTTATTCGTTTTGTATTACTTTATGATGGCAGACAATGTTATTTTTTTTTCTATTGTGCTTGTTTTGCTCTATTTGTTCTGTTCTGTATTGTGGTGAGTCATAAGGAAATTGTCGAGCAAGTATGCAGCCATCAATGCTAAAAAAGGGGTTTATCAGACATTGCTACAGTGGTATAAATCTTTAAATCTCTCATCATTCTCATTCTTCAATATACCAGAAGACAAATGCAGTAAGATGACAAGAATCCACACTGGAAAACAAATTGAGGACATGCACAATGTCTGTTTTTCTGCTTTTCTGAGCCTGAGAGCAAAGGTCTAAAGCACATCCTAAAGGCAAATTTACAGAGTTCGTGTATTTGACTCTCTGTTCCAGGAAAAAGACCAGGATGACACAGACATGGGCACACAGCTCCATTTACCCTTGTTATGCTCTCAGACTCGGTGAAGGGAAAAAAATGTTCTGCTTGAAATGATAAACACATTTTCACACACTCTTTTAGTTTAAAAGAACACTCCAAAAAATAAAAACTCAATAACCTTTATATACAAAAATGTGTGCTCTATTTTTTTCTTTCTATGGAACACAATAGTAGAATCATTTGAATCATGCCCTATAACAGTTCACCATGACATACAGTACTGTATAGAGATTCTTTAAAAAAAGCATCATGATACTCCATATGACTAACAAAAGGGGCAGTTTCTGCCATTTTTACTCTCCCTACACTTGTTCCAAACCTTTTTGAGATACTGTTGAACAAAAAGTTATAAAGCAGAATGTTGTAAAGCAGCCTCCATTGACTTTTTTTATTTTATTTTTGTTCCAACTTATGTTGTCAATGGCTGCTGGTTTCCAATATCCATCAGAACATCTTGTTTTGTATTCAACAGAAGAAACTCATAAACATTTAGAACCACTTGAGGGCAAGTAATTGTTAGGAAATGTAATTTTTTGGGTGAACTACAAAATTTCAGCTTAAGGACTAGGACTGGCTGCAAATTTGGCCTAAACAGAAACAAATGTAATTGGTAAGAAATAAATAAACTTGATTCTAATTGGTCAGTTGCAACATTCCAAGGTGTGCTATTCTCTGATAACAACAGTTTAGTTTAGTAGACGTGCTCTCCTCTTTATAAAAATATTCAGTTTCTGACATCTCGTATCTCTGTTATATTTGTGGATTGTACTGAACATGAAATAAGAAGATATCAGTATTAGTACTGCATATTTATTGGATTTCCAGATTGGTTTTGTAACCTGTAATGGATTACAAATGATGATACAACAGTTCATTTTGGTTATCAAATCTGATTTCTAACCATTTTACATTTTATAAGTGTCACCAGAATGGGAAATGGGGTTGGTTAGACTTCAAACATGTGGTTTATTTGTGAAGATAGTGCCTACTTAAAAATTTAATATACTTAATTTGATAGATTTTGGAGGTGTGGGCACCAGGATGGCATTTTAGAGCTCATAAACAGCCTGATCTTATCAGCTGATTTGTACAACTGACTTTGATGTACAATTGAAGTCTTATTAGCCCTATATGTGATTTCTTTCTCAAATATTTCCTAAATTATGTTTAACAGAGCAAGGAAATTTTCACAGTAATTCCTATAATATTTTTTTTTCTTTTGGAGAAAGTATTATTTGTTATATATTGGCTAGAATAAAAGCACCTTTTAATAAAAAAATAAATAAAAAAAAAAACATTTTAAGGTCAACATTAATAGCCCTCTTAAGCAATATTTTTTTTCGATAGTCTACAGAACAAACCACTGTTATACAATGACTTGCCTAATTACCCTAACTTGTCTAATTAACCAAATTAACTTAGTTAAGTCTTTAAATGTCACTTTAAGCTGAATAATAGTATCTTTAAAAATATCTAGTAAAATATTTATATTATTCATGACAAAGATAAAAGAAATCAGTTATTAGAAATGTGTTACTAAAACTATAATGTTTAGAAATGTGTTCTAAAAAATATTCTTTTCATTAAACACAAATTGGGAAAAACATATACAAGGAGGCTAATAATTCAAGACAGGAGGACTAAAAATTCTGACTTCTACTGTAGTTCTATGCAGTGATTCAATTCAATTCATGTTTATTTATATAGCGCTTTTCACAATGTAAGTGGCAGTGAGTGGTTAAACATGATGATACAGCTAACAGTCCAACCCACTCTCAATCTGAAAGTGTACCTCTATATACATTTCTGGAGACAGTCAAATATGTCCCAGGAACTACGTTTTTTTTTTGTGCAGTTTTTGTTTTTGCAAATCAACCAGAGGCCGTTGTCTACGCTTTTTGAAATGTCACATTTCTCTCGCGAGTGCTATTCACGCCTGTTGTTCTCACATAAATCCACCTGAGGCCGCTGACCGATCGACTGACCCACCCTCCTTCCATAAACCCAACCAAAAGTGTTTTCAAAAGCCCTGATTGACCTGGCCACCCACTTCCCTAAACCCAAACGACTGTTTTAAAAAGCAATGCAAAAAAAGAAAAGCCCTGACCTGATTTTTACCACATTTTCAGATTTTACCACATTCTTACCCTGTAATTTACTAGTTTATTTTATTTTTTGGCTTCTATTTTTGTCTTACCCACTTTCTTAAACCGTTCTTCACCAGTCAACTCCTTTCTGCGTCTCAAGTCCGCCAACGTACATGGTGAGCTAACTGAACAAACTGGAAACAGCAGGAAAGCCGTCCATACGGACGTAAGCGGTCAGCTGGTAAGCATGAAAAGGAACGTCATCATACCACCCTGTAGCTTTTGTTTTAAAAACGAAATGCAGCCATACGTACTTCTGGCTACATAATTTGCGACCTCCAGAAATGTATATAGGGCTACGTTTTCAGAATGAGCCTATGTTGCTATTTTGAGTCCAGTTTTTTACTTCTGTGTGAATTAGCCATATTAGAAGCAGGATTAATGTGTGTATCCAGTCAGTTGTTATCACAAAACTAAACACCTACAGAGTCAACTTCACACTGTGCGATATATTCAGCAATAAAACTGGATGGATACATCATCACATAGTGTAATCAGTTTTGATAGTGAAACAACTTTAGAACGTTAGACTTTAGATGACTTGAATAGTGACTTCATGCACTATATACGCAGTCATGCACTATATTTATGATTCACTTCTACATCTTCATACAGATTTGGAACGACATGGGGATTTGCATTTTTGGATAAACTATTCCTGTCTCTCTGCTTACCCTAACTCTTCCTAAAAAATGACACGAGAGCTGGATTTGAGAAGCAGCGGAATGAATGAAAGGAGGCATGTGAGAGTGCAAAAGAGAAACTGCAGGACAAGCTAAACAGAGTCAGCAGGAAGTGTAAAGAAGAGACGGAAATTGGGACAAAAGAAACACACAAAGCATCTACTGGTAAGTACACATAAATGGGTTGAATTTAATTACAGGCGACAGCCAAGGTTGTCGAACTTTCATTGCCATAAAAGATTGTTCGATAGGTTTCAAAACATGTTCGAATCGAGCTTTAAATTATCCTTCTTGTTGGGCCAGTTTTAGCAAACTGGCCTTGACATGGCCCCCGCTGGGACTGTGCCACAGCTCTAGTTTCGCCATTGATCAGGACAGCCTGCCATCTTCCAGACCCAAAGTGTGATTTAGTGTGCTGACTCCCGCCGTGAGAAAACTACGCTGAGAAAGAGCAAGCTCATCATCTCATCAGATGCACAAACTAGTATGGCAGGCGTTCGGCCATTGGTTCTCAAATAAAGAAGCAAGATACACACTAATTCCCTCTAAGATGAAAGACTAGACAAACATCTGTGCTATTATTAGAGAAAGAGTGCATAACAGTGTATCATTAGTGATCAAGCTTTACAAGAAGCTCTGTAACACCTGGAGAAAGCGATCTGCTAGCATTTCACCCTCACTTCTTATTTCAAATAATGTCACATAATATGTATAATGGAAGCTAAAATGGTCAAGCTCAAATTTTTTTCCTTAGGTAGCTTGCAAGCTAATCGTTGAGTTAGCTGGCTTTGCACACCTTTCAACTTGCATGTATTTTTCTTCACTTTTGTGCTACATTTCAGACAATTAATCACAACATACCCATAGATACTAAATACTAAACTACACTGGCACTCTGTGACAAGAGCTAAATTGGTTTAAATCCAACTTGTCTCTCTGTTATCATTCTTCTTCTTCTTCTTCTTCTTCTTCTCCTCCTCCTTCTCCTCTAGAATGAACTGCATTTTTGAAGGTCTAAACATTCTCACAACTTACAAAACTTTGCGCACAAAAAAAATTGTGTTTGTTATAGGTTTCAGAAGTGGGTGTTGCAAAACAGTGCCACCTATGCACATTTGACGGAATGGCCCCCGAGCTACGTTTCACGCACACAATCGAAAAATGGCACACACATCAAACCTGCCAATACCTACAAAAAAGGCTCTTGGAGTGAAATCTCAAACCCAACAGAAAGTCAGATATTTATATTATAACTTTTTTGCCATTTCCAGGTGTTGTATTTTAACGAACTTCTCCTAGATTTTAGCAGATCAACACTAAAAATGGCTATTGTCATCTAAAGGTCTTGGCAGTGTTAAATTGCGAAGATCTAGAGTTTTCGTAGAAGGGTGTGTGGGTGGCGGCCTCACAGAATGTTATGTTTCGCCATGATCAGGAAGTTCAGAAGTAACAACTCAGGCATACATTGTCTGATCTGCCTCAAAATCCAAATGTTTGATGAGTCATGCCCTGAACACGTTTACATATTCAAGTTCAGCTATAGCGCCACCTGCTGGAGACAGGAAACGATATGTTTTACAGTGTAACAAACTCCAAATTCTCCAAACTCCAAAAACCAAAATCTTTCAGTCTAATCCAAAGGCCTCTGTGATGTTAAATTGTGAAGATCTAGAGTTTTTGACGAAGGGTGTGTCCGTGGTGGACTGTCAAAGTTCAGTGTTTCACCATGGAGAAGGAAGTGCTTATAACTCTACAAGCAAATATTAAGTTACAGTCATAGCACATAAATCAGGGATTTTCTCAGTTTCTTTTATATTTATCAGCTTTAATTATTATTGTTCACTGTTCTCGGTCATCCTTAGGCCATCAGGTAGCAGTGAGCCCTGGTGCGGGGTCTCTTTCATCGATGCTTGCAGCTTTAATTATTTATTAAAAATCATCCAAATTAACAGCAGTAAAGTTTGGAGTGCTGCAAGGAGTTGTCTTAGGTGCTTTCTGGTTTTCAATATATTTGCTTAGATTTGGCAATGTTATTAGAAAACCTGAGGTTAGTTTTCACTGTTATGCTATACTATTATCTACATTTTTCATCGAAGACCACAATAAATATCAAAATTAACAAAGTTAACAGTGTTAATGATTATAAATTAATGATTTTTATTAGTATTAATAATTTAAAAGAATGGATGAGCAGTAATTTTTTTCTTTCTGATTCTCATTGAACCAAATATCCGCATACCAAAATCTTTTAGGATACAGTTTGGATTTAGACTTCTGTTACTTCATCTTCTAAGTCAGGGGTCTCAAACTGCCAGCCCGCAGGCCATTCTTCCTCTTCCTCTTCCTCCCTCCGGCCTGCAACTGACGTCAAAATATAACGAGATTCGGCCCAACAAAACATTTACTGTCATTGTTGTGCAGTCGCATATAGCCACTTGTGGTTGTGACCCCCCCCAATATTATTTTTTATATTTGGGTTCCTTTCAGTTTCTCTCAGCATGCGGTCGAGAGTAACGCACATGGAGATTCTTTCTGGGGCTGACTTAAACGTTGAAATATATGTCCGTATGTGCTCTATTTTTACTAAAGCTCTATTTTTGTATTCATATTTTTGTATGGTCATTTGATTATAATCAGTTTTATACCACCTGTATTGTGTTGTACAAACACTTCATATTATGCTGGTGGTGTAAATATGATAATTTTGCTAATATTCGATTCAAATGGTCTCTTTTTTTTTTCCTATATGCATATCAAGATTTGTATAAAAATGTACATTAGTAAAGTTTTACTGCTGGCTAAATTGAACATGTTTAGGTAAATGTGAATACATACATACTTTCCCCCTCTTTGTTGTAGTTTTACAAAAAAAGAAAGAAAGATATTGAGAAAAACAAATGCCAGTAAAGTCTCTAAAGTTACCCAAACTGCTTTCTGCTGTCTTAAGCTATCTGTTAAACATTTGGTTAAGCAACAATTGATTGGGACATAATAATAATAATAATAATAATAATAATAATAATAATAATAATAATAATAATAATAATAATAATAATAATAATAATAATAATATTAAATTGTAGTTTTTTCATAGCAATTTAAACTACCCCTTCAATATGTACAACAAAAAAACAAAAAGTAGGAGCTTTGACTGCATATAGTCTGGGGAAGAATGTCTGAGTGCATCAATTGCATCAGGTTTCCACTTTTTTGTTGTGCTTGAATGTTAAAACGACCCTCCTATGAATTGTCAGTCACTGATATGGCCCCCCCGTCAATTTGAGTTTGAGACCCCTGCTTTAAGTCATATTTCTTCTGATACAAAATAAATAAATAAACAAATATAAAATAAATACAAAAATTAATTAATAAATAAATAAATAAATAAAAATAAAACAGCCTTCCAACTATGGAACATGTTGTCTGTTTCTGACACAGAAAGCTAGTTCATGCATTCATGGCATCCCACTTGTCCTGAATCTTCAATAAACAAGCTAAAGTTAGTCTAGAACGCAGCTGCTATTGTTCTCACCAGGTCAGGGAAATTTGATCATATCACCCCAGTTTCGTCTTTTCTACAGTGGCTGCCTGTTAAGTTTCATATGAAGTACAGTATCGTATTAACTTTTATATTAACTGTCCACATAAGTTCGCTGGCAACAGGAAGGTCTTGAGAAAAAATTTGACTTTTTACTTTACTTTTGGCCTCAATGATATCCACTCTTCTGACAAGTTTACACACAACTGACTCCCTCTATTGATTGAGCGATTACAGTTGTTTGAATTAAACATCAGTAAAAAAGCTGAAATTAAATATGGTGTTAACGTCTGTTTGCCAAAATTTAAGTGTATTACTAAAAAAATAAAAATAAAAACAATGGTAATGGTAAAGCATTAGTTATTACTGACCCAACTGCATCCTACAAAGGAAACAAAGACCAATGGGGTCACACTAGCAAACCAAATTTCTTGGTTTTTACAAGAAAAAAATAAATAAATAAATCAAAACACAAAGCAACACGAAATCGACCATGTAGACACACAAACAAAACAAATTCCCCCCTATTGTCATGTCCCCTCCACCTTCACATCTTGTTGACTGGCGGGAGGACCATTATTTACACATGAAGGCCACATCTTTGCACCGGCATGTGAAAGTTAATTAGGTTGGAGAGATTGACAGTTCTCGATAAAGTGAACACTACTCAACTTAATTGCTTTCTGACAGCTGCGCAGAGTTTGCAGAAAGGAGAAATTGAATTTATGGATGAAGCCCCCTGAGCCTGCCCACTCTCACCTCTATAGCCGTGTACAACCCAATGGTGGACCCACAATTGACACTAATCGATTGGCTGGGGGGCGTGAACAAGCTGACATTCCGTAAGCAATGATTTGCTACATTGTATCTCGTACGTAATGGTACAGTAGAGAAATTAGGCTACTAGTTGAGTAAGATGTGTCAACACTATTGACTTTGTCTATGTCGTGGGTTTGTCTAGCCCTCCAGCACTAACCTACATTCATGCTGAGATCAATGCTAATTAAACAGCGCAGGGGGCATGACTAATAAGACACTACTGTTCATCACTGGTTGTGCAATGCTATTTGTTGTGATGAAAAGAGATGTCTGTATAATAATGTTGCTGGAGCACTGATATACTATCTTAATGGCAAAGTGATTTTATGGGCATGCAGTTGAAAACCAGTTTACCAACCCTGCAAATGAGATTACATCCACTGTCAGTCAAATTGTTATTTTGTGGAATACTTGACTAAGCAATTAGCTTAGAATCTCATGTTTAAACTGATATTCCAAATATCTGCCCAGCCACAATGTTTCAAAATCAATTTGACCCCCACAAACTACACTACCTGACAAAGGCTTGTTGCAGATCCCAGTTGTAAGAGCAACAAATAGTAACTTGACTTCTAGTTGATCATTTGGAAAAGTGGCAGAAGGTAGATCTGTTGAACTGCATCACAATCATTACAAATACTGCAAAAGACCTATTAGGACCCGCACGAACCCAAAACTCTCACAGAAATCAGTCAAGTTTAGTGAAGGAATAATCATGGTTTGGGGTTACATTCAGCATGCGAGAGATCTACAGAAAAGCCTGAGGTGTCAAGACATTTGTGCTGCCCATTGCATTACAAACCACAGGAGAGGGCAAATTCTTCAGCAGGATAGCGCTCCTTCTCATATTTCTGCCTTCACATCAAAATTCCTGAAAGCAAAGAAGGTCAAGGTGCTCCAGGATTGGCCAGCCCAGTCACCAGGTATGAACATTATTGAGCATGTCTAGGGTAAGATGGAGGCATTGAAGATATACCCAAAGAATCTTGATGAACTCTGGGAGTCCTGCAAGAACGCTTTCTTTGCCATTCCAGATGACTTTATTAATACGTTATTTAAGTCATTGCAGAGAGGTATGGATGCAGTGGTCCAAGCTCATGGGAGTCATACGCAATTTTAATTCTTTTTCTACTGCACCATAACTTGATATTCTATACTGTACATGACCATATTGTATTTTGGTTAAATAATTGTAATCTAGAGGTCTTTGCCTTTCATATAAGCCACTTCTGATACCAAATGATCAACTAGAAATGATGATCAACTTTTGTCTGTTAGTGTAGTGTCCAGAAGATGCTGTCCAAGAAAGTTTGCTCCAGCTTTATTTAACTAATGACAATCTTAGACTAGTGAATGAACAGTTTAAACTAGTCAATTACCTGTTTGCACCAACCAGTAAGCAAATTAGACTAACTGGAGACCAACTTGTACCCTACTAATGACTCTCTCAGGCGATCTGAATACTGATTTAGACTAGATATTGACACATTAATAACTAATGACTCACTTGGGTCAGTTAATAACAAGTTTGGAAAAGTTCACAATTACTGTGAACAAACTAATTGTCATCTTAGAGCAACCGATGACAAACTTTCACCTATTGGCTAATTATGGATGTGCTGCACTGCGGATATGGCAACAAAAATCCACTTGTTGTTGAATAAATGAAAAAAAGCCACTAAAACACCATTAGATTTTTTTTATTTAGTAAATGTATGTTTTTGTTTTAATTTAATAAATAATGTATTTTCTATTTAGGCTACTTACTGTACATTTATATTCAGGCTACCAAAAACTCAAAAGAGATGAGCCCTGTATATGATTTGAGAGACTTGCTTTGTTTACTAAACAACTGGTCCCAATTGGATATGCATTGCAAGCCTTAAATAAAATATCAAAATATATTACTTTTATTTCATGTGGTACGTTTTTACTTACCACCAAAATCATTCCACATAAATTTGCAGATTTCTTTTTAACAAAAATTCTGCACAGAAATAGCCAAAAGATTTATGCAGTTTCTCTCTGGTCCTGGTGATGACTTACATTTACCTACTAAAGATTATCTCTTCAATGTAACCACTAATTTAGTCAATGACACATTGAGAAACATGGATGTAGTAATAATGACTGTCTTGGAACAGGTAATGACTCATTTAGAGTAGCTAATGTCTAGTTTGTACCAACTACTAAGCATGTTAGAGCAACTAATGACCATCTTGGACCTATTAATTACTTTCCTGTGCTAGCTAATGACCAGTTTAATGACCAGAATGACCATCTTAAACCAACTAATATATAGCGTAGGCTAACTTGACACAACATACTTGGACAACTAACTTGTTTAGACATGCTGTAAACCAACATGTTCTAAATCACAGCTACAATTTTAATCATGATTTCCTAGTAGAGTCATCATGGTACTTTACCAAATATTTTACACCATTTACACTGGACTCTCCAAATGGATTGATTACCCTCATCTAGTATCCAAAACCGGAATCCTTTATTTTATAAAGAAAACATTTAAAGGTCCTGCAAAGTGCTTTCAAATGTGTATTTTTGAAAAATGAAGACACGGTAGAACAGAGCAGCCCCTCCCCCTTTTTCCAAAACCAGCCAATAGCGTTTGTTTTTATCAAAGCTCTGCCAGTGAGTGTAGTTGACATCAAACACATATAGCAATAGTGTCTTGAAGGCGATGGGACATGTCAGAAAATAGAGAGCATTTGATTGGTCTGAAGATTTAATGAGAAACTCAAGTATTATGTGACGTCAAAAAATAATCAATCCATTTAGGCAAAAGTGGCAAACTTCAAACTTTGGATGGTTATTCTTTATTATTGCAAATTGAGTCAGTGTTTTGGAGCACACTAGCTTATATATAGATTTAAGACTAACAATCCCCAATAAACAATTTTGTGCTTAATTGATGTCTAATAGACATCTAAATGTAGACAGCTTGGCTAAAACAAGGCTAAACTTTGGCTGTCAGTGAAAACCTAATAGACGTCTAAGAACAAGCCAAAACTAGACTAGTCAATAGATTAGACAGACTTTATATGTGTAGTCATTCATTTCTGTTTAGTTGATGACTAGTCTAGTTTTGGCCTATTCTTAGACGTCTATTAGATTTTCACTGACAGCCCAAACTTAGCCTTGTTTTAGCCAAGACGACTATGTTTAGACGTCTATTAGACATCTATTATACATCTTTTAAAAACAAGCTGGGTCTAATGCTAACATCTAAACAAACTTTCTTTTAATTCCGCAGGGACACGTCAAATTATTCTGCATCTAACACCAATCACTGTCAGAAAGCAAGAATAACTTACAAACATCCTGTACTGTGTAATCAACCAAAAATGCTCCCTGATTTGTTATGTTACTCACCTGGTACTCATTTGGCCAGAAAGTGCTGACTGCCAGTTCCACCTGATGCCACTGTCGTCCGCGGGAGCCAGAGACGTTCCACACCGGAATGCCAAGCGGCCCACCATTGACCCGCACGTAAACCCGCAGGGCCCCCGGGCTGTGGCCGTCTCTGCTGTACAGGAAGTAGCTGAACTGCACACAGTGCGTGTCGTTTTCACTTAATGTCTGCAGCAAAAGCTGAGCCCTCTGCCCCGCTGCATGCTGGGAGGAGTTGACCATCATGTAGGAGCCTTGAGGAGGAAGAAAACACAGCGAGAGGGAAGAATTAGCCAAAGGTCAGCACGTTGCATGCAAACACACACACTCAAAACATCAGACAATGAAAATAAACAGTTCTAGTAATGTTTTTTTTAAATACACTGTAAAAAAAATCTGTAAAAAACAGTCAAAAGACTGGCAGCAGGGCTTCCAGAGATGTTCTGTTAAATTACAGAAATTAACCATTTAGCAAAATTACAAGCAAAAACTGTACAAATAAAGAACATACTTTACGGTCAAAATTCATTAAATTACAGTTTATTACTGTTAATAATTTGCATTTAAACTGTGAAAAAAATGGAACAAAAACTGGTAATTGCTGTCATTTTACAAATTATTACTGTAAATATCTAAATATTTTATTGTAATTTATGTAATTTTAAAGATTATTACTGTAATTATACAGGTTATTAATGTAATTATACAAATGAATTAATGTGATTATAATGATTATTACTGTAATTATGCAGGTTATTACTGTAATTATACACATTAATTAATGTGATTATACAAATTAATTAATGTAATTATGCATGAAATCTCTAAATATTCTACACATTATTTCCACTTTTAAAGAATGATTAAAAAGAACTTAGGTACAAATAATTGCTGTAGTCATAAAACACTGTAAATATAACTATAAACTATAGTATAGTTTAACAAATATTTTTAGGATACGTAGGTTAAACTTCAAAACAGCTTGCTTGGAAAAAATACAAAACTGTTATATATCTAATTTATTTATTTTTTTTTTTTTTACAAATAACACATTTGGTCATTGTTTAGCAACAAAAACAAGGTTGGTGTCATGTGAGGACACCTGCACAACAAAGTTGAGGATCAAATAGCAGTTTATTAAGAGAATCGTCTTGAAATTAAAGGCTGAAACAGAAACAAACAGGTTTATACAAATAATCCCAAGCGAAAAGGCGGCAAACCAAATAACAAAGGGGTCAAACGCGGAAAGGCAAGGGGAAACGCGTCGTAATGCTCACTAAACAGTTTATGACTCAGCAACGATGTAACGTAATGTAATGTGTATTTAGCATTCACTTGGATGATGTGACGGCAGCCACAGGACAACGGCGCCAGTGCGCTCACCACACACCAGCTACTAGTGGAGTGAAGAGACAGTGATAGAGCCAATTCGGTGGATGTGTCACAGATGTGTCTGTGTGTACTGAGTCCTTGAAATCAAAATCAGTCCATAACGATCTTCTGACTGTGTGTGTAATCAGTCAGAATTAGGAACCCGGGTGTGCGAGGTGCATGCTGGGAGTTGTAGTTCGTTAAAGTAGCGTGTGTGTAGTTTTCCAGTGATCCGCAGCCACAAACAACAAACAATAGGTTATTATTTGACATTATTAACCTCACGTTAATCTACATGATTGCTATCTTCACTAAAAACTATTTGACTGAATTTTTGTTTCCCTGTTTTTACAGGAATAATCTGTAAATATTAACGTAAAATTATGTGTTATTCTCTGAAAATAAAGAAAAAATCCTTTAAAAA
Source organism: Danio kyathit (assembly GCA_903798195.1). Classification (NCBI taxonomy): domain Eukaryota; kingdom Metazoa; phylum Chordata; class Actinopteri; order Cypriniformes; family Danionidae; genus Danio; species Danio kyathit. The sequence continues at coordinate 45,311,730 of LR812534.1, forward strand.
AACAGAAAAATAACTTTAATACAAAAATACAAGAAATAACTGTATATTTAATGTTAGAATTGTTTTATTACAGAAAATATCTGTAAAATAACAGCTACTTCACCGTATAATGAAAAAAAACTGGAAAATTTTGTAAAAAATAGTCAATTATCTGTAAAATAATGTTTATTTTTCACAGTGTAGTTCTAGATCACATGTTTGTGTACATCTGAGGCCGTACTCACACTATGTACAGTTGCCTTGAACCGGGCCAAAGCACGCTTGTCCCCCCTCCCGTCTCCCTCGGCGGCCCACACTCACATTACATTCGGGCCTGTGCGCGCTTACGTCATCGATGACGCGCTGCTCCGTAAGCGCTCTCGCTCAGCACAGTGGAGATTTCTTTAGTTATATCGTTTAAGTCGTTTGATATGCGGTGACACGCAGTCTAATATTTCGCCGAACAGATCAGCCACTTTTGACGCTCATAAACAATCATAAAGTCCTCGTGCTGCAGGAATTAGGAGGTTTGCTGAAGGCGCAGCTGACGTGCAGTGAGGGGTTTGCGTCTTTAATAAACTACGACAGTTTGCGTTCATTGAACAGTACGAATTATTAATTAATCCATATGAAACAGTCCCTTAATAAAAGTCACGTCTCGCTTTCAGTTTCGGGCTCCGGCACGCTTGCACTCACACTGTAACGCCCCATTCACACGGGGCGTCAGCTTCAACGCTTTCCATTCACTTTGAATGGGTGACGTCAGGCGTTGCCGAACTGCATTGTGGATCCGTTGGCGCCGCTTCAGAGGCGTTGCTCGCTGCAGAAGTTGGGACATGCTCAACTTTTCAAGCGCCGACGGAAGCGTCAGCCAATCAGATCGCTGTATGCAAATACACCAGCTCCAACAGTGGCCTATTGCTGACTAATTTCATTGGCTGACGCTGCTATGACGATCGCGTCAGCCCCAACTTCAGCCACGCCCTCTGTCAAGCGTTGACGCTGAAGCCCCGTGTGAATGGGGCGTAAGCGTACCGCGCCTGAGCCCAAGTGAACTGCGCTCTGGCCCACCTCTTCCAACCGGGCCAGGGCCACCCAAGTGTACCGTGCCTGAGCCCGATTCAGAGCACTCACACTACTCAAACGATCCGGGAAACGGGCCTGGGCACGATTCAGATAGCATAGTGTGAGTACGCCCTGAATGTATTTTTGTCCTATGTGGAGGTTAATATCAACTCTACACTCTCGTAACAATTGTTGTCTAATGTCAAAACTGAAAAAAAAATCATACAGGATTTGACTGGAATAAACAGTAAGTAACAAAAAAAAACTGAATTTCAACTGTGTTTGGACATTAAATATTTTAGATATAATATAATATATACATGCGATATGATAAATATAGCAAAGAACTGAGGGGAAGGACATGAAATGTTTTCTGTGAATAAGAAAACATTTCATATCTTCTGTTGCTACAAACATTTGTGGAAAGCTTTAGAGCATATTAGAGCGTGTCTGCTTAAAGAAACAGGCACATATACACTAAGCTCTGAGAGAATAAAAGAGACTGAGGGGGAAATAAATATCCAGCTTCTCCACGGAGCATATCTGTTGTATTACAGCTTCCTCGCAAACTTCTGTGTAGTTTTCCCCATTCCTACTTTTCAAAAGCCCTTGTTTGTCTATTTGTCTCTTTCCGCAGAGTATCTCTCCCTTCAGTGAGTTCACAAAGGATGACAATTTTGGCATTACTCTCTCAATGCTGAGCATACAGAGAGAGAGAGAGCGAGAGAGGGAGAGAAAGAGAGAAAAAGAGAGATAGACAGCACGCAGCACGGAATACTAAAATGTCTTTCATGCTCTTTTTAGCCTCCAGGCTCTCTGTTTCATGAGGAGTGTGACAATTGCAAAATTTCTCTGCACAAAGACTGGAATTTGTGAGGTGTTGGTATAGCAACAGGCACGGATATTCAAAACAGGTGAATACACGGGTGATTCTTCAATTAGAGGAGCTGTTCTGTTACCAAGGATGATTTTAAAGCAAAGCAAATATTCTAGGTGGTCTAAAAATAAAAATAAACATGTTAAAATAGCAGAATACAACAATTATTTCATAGACATTGTAATGCTATTGCATGCCTAGTTGCCTACTGTACAGATAAAGAAAACATTTTTAGCCCTCTTGTGGAATTTTAATTGTTTTTACAAATATTTCGCCAAACAATTTTTTAACAGAGCAAAGAAATTCCAAAGAAGGTTTTTTTTTTTTTTTCTGGAGAAAGTCTTGTTACTTTAACTTAGTTTGGCTGGAATAAAAGTTATATATATAGAACAGTTCTGTCTGGTTCTTGAATCTGTTTGGTTGATAGCCGTGCATTATTCTGCGAATAACAGCACACCACTCACAGCAACGAGCAGAGGACACTCTACAGTTTGACAAATATTGCAGCTGTTGGACAACATAATGTACTTTTGAGGCTTTTTAGGCGAGAATGTAGTTGTTTAGATTGCAACTATGCAGTTTATTTATAAGGATAATGCCTATTTTAAAATATTTCTAATTTTGGAGATACGACCATCAGCCTGTCATTTATCAGAGCAAAGACGGTTGACGTTGTCCATGCACAAGATGGCGACAGAGATCGCATAATAAGCCCTTAGAAGCGAAAAGCCAGCATAATTTTTAACTATATCAAATCATTACAAAACTAGTAAGTGACTTTCTAAGTCGATGTCTCTTTTGTATGTTGTAGTGCTGTATTTATGCCATAGTAATTGTAGTGTATTAAGTGTGAGATGGGGCTCATACCAGGAATGTATGTATTTTGTGTTGGCCACTCTTTGTATAACCCTGAGTTACTTTTTGGTTGGCCATTTGTTTGTTTCTAATGAGTCTCCTGTTTTTGTTACTGCAGACTAGTTCAGTAAACAGAAAGAAAGAAGAAATGCCTGCATGTGTTTAACGTTTTTCCTTATTGCAAACACAACAGTAATCTGGTAGTGTTTGCCAACCCGATTGCAACAGAGAAATACTGGGAAATCTAATCTTAAAATGTGAGCAAAATAACCTGTTTTGTCATTATGCTAGAGAATCATTCAAATGCTAGCTCTAAAGTGACGTTGGTGAAGTTGCAACAGTTTCTGCTGTTCTGACTGAATAGCAGAAGAAAGTAGTACATATATATGTATATATTTTTTTCCAGGTTAGTATTATAAATAAATAAACACATAAATAAATAAATAAATAAATAAATAAATAAATAAATAAATAAATAAATAAATAAATAAATAAATAAATAAATAAATAAATAAAAGGAATAAATGAATGAATTTATTACATTTTCAAGGCAAATATTAGTAGCAGTTTTTTTCAATTGGCTACAGAACAAACCACTATTGTCCAATGACTTGCCTAATTAAACCTGAAAAATAGATAAAGGCTAATAATTTTGCTTTCAAATGTGTATAATATATTATGTGTATGAAGAGTTACCGAAGCAAAAAAAGAAAACGGAAACATTATTTTTTTAAACACACACACACACACACACACACACACACACACACACACACACACACACACACACACACACACACACACACACACACACACAAACTATCATTTACAAAATGGGGTCAGACCAAAATCTTTCTAGACATTAAAAATCACACTAGTAGTGTATGTAGCATACCATAAGTAGTATATATGAAAACAGAAAGCATTTTTTTTTATATAAATATACATTTTAATGAAATATTTCACTTCATTTGGACATAACTACATCAAATAAATAAAGCTTTGAAAAACATAAGACTCATCTTACAATTTATTTCATAAAAAATAACAAAAAAAAAAAAAGTTTTGGCCATTTTTTCATTGTAAAACATTGTACTATAAAGAATTAGAGTATTTGATCTCCCCCAAGTAGTTCTAACCCTTTAAGAGTTATAGAAGATATTTTGAAGAATGTTAGAAACGTGTAACCATTGACACGCATGGTTGGAAAAGCAAATACCACGGAAGTCAATGTTTGCAAGTTTCCAACATTTTCAAAAATAACTGTGTTCATCAGAAAAAAGAAACTCTCAACACATCACTTGTAAACGTGTTACTTGCTGTTTCTTATTATCCATTTGCAAAATGTACCTGCAATTTATGAGTTCATACACCAAATGTTTTTAGTGCAGGCAAAGAAAGTCGAAAGATCAGAGACACCACTAAACTTACATTTTTTTATAACATGATCAATGAGCAGGCAGAAAGTTCAAAGTTTTTTCAACATTTGCCCCAGAAAGCAAGAAATGCCGTACTATCACACCATCATGTATGTCAAAAATCCTTGATCAGTACATGCGGTAATGTCCTAATAAATACAAACCAAGATTTTATATCACCATGCATGCCCTTAATCTCACATGGAAGCACACAAGAGAACATTCGGCTGGCTTGTTATTAATCAGCATGACGTTCTGTTTGCACACAAAGGACGGTGGGACATTGAGGTTATTGGCTCCATCTGCAAGTTGAGCCTGAGTGAATAATTACAGATGAACCACCAATATGCATACATGTACACATGAGAAAGACCCTATAGCTATAAATTTTCAGTCCTGCCTAAACAGGACATGCCAACCCAAACACCCTTCAAGCGTCAGTCTGTTTATCAAACAAAACGCTGCCTTCTGCCCCTGCTTCTGGAAGACAACCATCAGTCTATCTGAAGGTCTTTGTGTTGTTGACTCACTTGAAAAATACGAGAAAGGACCCGACTGTCCTTCCTGGTTGCCTTGGTATCAAAGGAGCTTTAATATAGTCTGATGGAGCTCAAAAGAGAAGGACATCAAGCATTCAATAAAAGGAAAAAAACTGTTTTCGTAAGCTGAAGGTTAACAGCTGTGAGCTACAGTACTTTAAAGACTTTACAGTCAAGTTGAAATGTAATGAACGTCTGACACAGAAATCCACTAGTGGTGTTGTTCTTGACTCTTTCATCTACAATATTGTGTAAAGAATAATAACAACTTATTAAATATAAACGGAACGCGAAAAACGGATTCCAACATGTAAGCTACTATACAAATGATATCATAAATAGTAAATAAAATAGCAAATGGCATGAGCACATTTGGGACAAAACCGAAAATGAATTCTGGATGCACTTGGCTGAAAACCAAAACTAAATATTAACGCTTTATTATTCAAATGATGCTTTATTTATTTAGTTTATCCAATTCACCTATAGCGCATGTCTTTGGACTGTGAAGGAAACTGGCGCACCTGGAGAAAACCCACGTGAACACGGGGAGAACATGCAAACTCCACACAGAAATGGCAATTGGCCAAGCTGGGACTTAAACCAGCGACCTCCTTGCTGTGAGGCGACAGTGCTAACCACTGAGCCACCATGTTTTATTATTTTATTAAATAATATAATTTTGTAAGACTTTTTACATTTAACTCAATAAGCTACAGTATGGTACGCTTTTATGGCCATTTCCACTGTTAAAAGGTACCAAAAAGCGAACCGTACTGTACCACTTTTGGTCACCCTTTGCAAAGGATACCAAGCACGTCAAAAGGGTACCAAAAAGCGGAGCTAGACGCACAGCTGAACGCTATTGGTTTACAGAGAAACGTCACTAGTGCATACACAAGAAGGAGAATGAAAACAAAGAAACCACCATCTTTAAATGCACAGCCGAGACATTACACCATAATAATATATACATATAAAAACGAGCCATGGTCGACCTGAGCTCAAACAAACCTTGTTGTTGTCTTGATAAACAGCCACAAAGCCAAGAAGAACAAAATCTGCCGTGCCCTGTTTTTGTTTTACGAGGCCGTCTAAAAGTGCGAGCAGTTTCACTTTCTCCAGACAGCTCACATGCGCATCTATATTTGAAATAACGAAATTTTTGAGCTATGATAATAACGTGTGCGTGATTATTGAAGTGTTTCTTACATTCAATCCTTTTAGAAACTGACAAACGCGAGAGTGAAGCCTGAAAAAACAAAGAAGAAGCTGGAAAAAACAGAGCAAATGATTCTTTCAGCAACCTAAACCATGAACAAACTGCCATGATCAACTAGTATCATCACCTTTTGGACTATTATGAACTCGCAATGACAGAATTACTTTCTTACTTTCATCTCATATGATATGGGAACGACCAGTACAGCTTTACTTTGAGCAAGATTTCCTCAAGCGAGAATGACGTCGACTGAAACTTTCTGTCGTACCATTGGTACCCTTTTGGCAGTGGAAACACAAGCCTGATAAAGGTGACCCGTACCGACCTGTACCGTACTGTACCAGTCAGTGGAAACGGGCCATTAGATCAGTGGTAGGGAACCTATGGCTCGGGAGCCACATGTAGCTCTTTAACCAAAAATATATGGCTCTCCAGTTGTCTCCCTTCAATATATTTAACGGTTTAAAAAATTATAACCGTCTCTAAAAGAAATTCAATTTTCTATTGAAAATACAATTATAATTCCTTTTTATTGTAATTTTTTTATAGCAAAAAGGAATAAATACTCAATTAATAATGAAAGGACGTTTAGATCAATGCGTGTGTATGGCGCTGTGGATAAACTTGAATCGCAACACAAATAAAAGGCAAACAACTTTTCTATGGTAACCTTGCACACATAGATGCAAACCACATTCATGAGTGGTGATGGCGAAAAGAAAAAAAATCTATATATTGTCTTCATTCATGGACAAAATGTGATGCTTCATATTTGTTTATTTTTGAGTTGTGCACGGACATAAATAAAGGTGTGTGTATAAATATAATGCAAAATCAAAAATATCTCAGCCAAATATAGTTGATTTCTAATAAACCATACATCAATGAAGATGCATAAGTTTACCGCCATTGCCATGACAGCACAGTGGTGCTATACTGAAGAAGCAGGAACAATTATACTACATGAAAATTTCTTGTCAGCACATTATTTGAGTGGACACTGCTTTTCTGGTGAGAAGTTATGTGCAGTTCATACATAAGCAGATAAAAATAGAGCAGAATATTGAGCTAATTTGAACTTTGACCGTAGCACACACACACACACACTTCACACTTGTGCTTTGGTTGACACAGCAAAAATCTATCTGGCTTTTGCATTGTGCATTGAGACTAATTGTTATATAGCGCAGTGCTTTCTGCTTCAGTTACGCAATGTCTACAGCTGAAGGGAAACCATTTTCAAAACTATTTTCAGACATTTTTCTCTTTCGGACGTGCCTCTTTTTTTGCCAAAAATTCTGTGCATCCCTAGTTTAATCTTATAAATATATATTAAAGAAATAGTTCAGCCAAAAATGAATTTTAATCACTGTTTACCTAAGTGGTTGCAAATCTTTATCTTTTACATCTTTTCGGCTTAGTCCCCTATTAATCAGGGTTCGCCATAGCGGAATGAACCACCAACTATTCCGGCATATGTTTTATGCAGTGGTTGCCCGTCCAGCCACAACCCAGCACTGGGAAAGTATAAAAATTTATAAGTTTCCTTTTTTCTGACAAACACAAACAAAGATATATATATATATATATATATATATATATATATATATATATATATATATATATATATATATATATATATATATATATATATATATATATATATATATATATATATATATATATATATTTGTTTATATCTTCAGTATTATTCAATAAAACTTCTTTTGTGTTCATCAGGGAAAAAAAGAAACTCAAACAGGTTTGTGATAAATAAAAAGAAAGTAAATGTAAAATTTTGCGTGAACTATCCCTTCAACATAGAATCATAACTAATCCTAACGACTCTATGAAACCTCTCTAAAGCACCATCTACAGGGACAGATGGTGATTTATGCATGTCTGGTTGTACATATGTGTGAAAAGCCAGGCTCTCTCAAGGCATTCTGGTTAATTAGATTTCTCAAGGCTTCTTCATATTGCACTCTAGAGACATCTGAAGAGCACATCACAAGGAAGAAAACAAAGGATGAAAAAGGAGATAAAAACTGCGGTAGAGTTATCATGTACCTCAGCCCACAGAGGAGCTGTTGAGGGTCACTGCAAAGCAAGGCATTATTAAGTTTGTGAGATGCTCTTGATTTTCTCAAGCTCGTGAAGGTAAAGCTGTTGACTTTGATGAAATTGATAATTAAAGCCTTTAATACTGATATCACTCAATTGCTGTTGGATTAGTAAACTGCAAAAAATATCCGTTAATTAACAGTTTACACATTTCATAATTCACAAATGTTTTCTGATTATAAGTTGCACTATGGCTCCTTGATGGACTTGAACAACCTGTCGAAGTTTGATGTTGACAATTTAACTCTGAAGTTTAACAAAGTTACTTACTCAAAAAAATAATTACTGTTGCTTGTTCAGACTACCTGTTTAAAATGAGCTGAAAACACAATTCTTGTCATTTCTTTGGACAATTTATTTGTTTTATGTTAAGTCTACTTAAATTTGTAAATCATTAAGTTAACTTAAACATTTTGTGTTGGGACATGCTGAGACATTTGTAGATCCCAGCATGCTTTGTGCCAGATTGAATTAAGAGACGGAAATGTTGACAATAAAAGTAATTTTACGTGTTTAAAGTTATAGAAAGACTTGTTAGAGTGTAATCTTCACTTAAGTTTGAAGATTTGGAAGAGTTTCATGTAATGCTTTGAGTTTTGAGATTACCACCTGGCAAAAGGACTCATGCTTTGGTTATTGGCAGCTTAATTAGCAAAATGCAGTTTGTTGCTTTGCTCAGTGAGCAATAACTGTCCTAAAATGAGTCCTGAAATCAATCCCAATCAAGTGTATATGTAACTCATGAAATATGCTTAAAAATGGCTCTTTTAGTTAATTAAGGATAATTTTAAATAAACATAAGAGACTTTGAAATGTAAGACACATAATAGACATATATACATGATATTATCAGACCTTTGAGTTTAAGTTAAATGAAAGTACAAATGTATTACAAATGTGTATGTAATATGACAGAAAAAGTACTGCAAGTTTATTACCAGTGTTTTGCACCAATCCAGACAATATAATAATAATAATTAATAATAATTCCTTACATTTATATAGCGCTTTTCTGGGCACTCAAAGCGCTTTACACATAGGGGGGAATCTCTTCATCCACCACCAGTGTGCAGCATCCACCTGGATGACGTGACGGCAGCCATTTTGCGCCAGACCGCACACCACACACCAGCTGATTGGTGGAGAGGAGACAGTGTGATTAAGCCAATTATGATATGGGGATGGTTAGGAGGCCATGATGGACAGAGGCCAGTGGGCAGATTTGGCCAGGATGCCGGGGTTAAACCCCTACTCTTTTTCGAAGGACATCCTGGGATTTTTAATGACCACAGAGAGTCAGGACCTCGGTTTAACGTCTCATCCAAAAGACATATATCACTATTACATATATCACTATTACAAATATCAATAAAAGTCACTTTTTAAAACTCTTTATCAAATGTTGTTAAAAGAAACATCAAGATCTCATTATTCAGTTCAGGCAAAAATAAAATAAAAATGTCAAATAAATAAATAAATAATAATAATTTCTATTTTTTGATCTGAAATGTGATAATTATCTGTATTTATACATATGTATATATGTTCTGTCTGTGTAATATTAAAGCAATATCAGTCTCTTAACCCTTGTGTATTACTCCGCCCACACTAGAACTAAACAACTCACTACAGTTTGACAAATATTGCTGCTGTTGGACAACATAATATACTTTTTTTTTTTAATAATTATTTTTTGGGGGTTTTCACCTTTATTTGATAGGACAGTAGAGAGTATTGACAGGAAAGAATGGGGAGCAGAGAGAGGGGAAGGATCGGCATAGGACCGCGAGGCGGAATCGAACTCGGGTCGCCGTGAACACCGGAGTGCATGTGTCGACGCACTAACCACTACACCACTGGCGCCGACCAACATAATATACTTTTGAGGCTTTTTAGGTGAGAATGTAGTTGTTTAGATTGCAACTATGCAGTTTATTTATAACGATAGTGCCTATTTTAATTTATAATTTCAAAGATTCAGCGCATCTGTGATCATTAGCCTGTCATACTGAGGAGAGCAAAGGCGGTTGACATTCCACCACAAGATGGTGACAGAGACAGCATAATTAGCCCTTAGAGGAGAAAAACTACACGAAATTTCAAACTACAGCTAATCAATTCATTATAAAAGAGGTAAGTGACTTTCTAAGTCGATCTCTCTCTTTTGTATGTTGTAGTGCTGTATTTATACCATAGTAATCTGATAGTGTTTGCTTTGCTTTAGCTTTTTTGAGGTTAATTATTGTGATATCCCGATTGCAACAGAGTAATACTGGGAAATCTCTGTAGACTGATGGCACTTCATGCCATTCAACCTTATAATCTTAAAATCACCTGTTTTGTCATTCCTTTAAATATTATGCTAGAGAATCATTCAAGTACTAGCTCTAAAGTGACGTTGGTGAATTAGCAACGGTTTCTGCTGTTCTGAATTACTGTTCTGTATTTGTTCTTGCTCAATGCTGTCCAGTGAACAAATTTCTTATAAAAGGCTATTAAAACAAATATAGTCAATGTAACTATATAGGCACAATAGTTTAAAATTGCATATTAGATGAACCTTTCAAATAAATAATGTTCAATCATCTACTCATTGCCTGAATGAATTATTAAATTAACAAAAATGATTCTCTTACAAAGCAGCAGTATTCTGAACGAATCATCTAAATGAATGATTTAACAAATGAATGTTTGTGTCTTCATTACTTACTCATAAAGATAATAACTTGCTGCCATTACAACCTGCTAAAATGTACACCAGTGAAGTCTTGCTACAACATCAATACATTAAATGTCCCTGCATACATGAATACATATACTGTACAGACAGTATGATAAACTGACAGACATTCTGATTGAAAGACGCAGAACCAGACAGATCCAAAAAAAAAAAAAAAAAGCTTCCATAAAAACAGTGGAGAAAACATGGTGATATTTGAGAGCCCACTCCAGAACTCTCTCAAGGAGACGCTGATTGAATTCGCTGTGGAGAGTCTGCGCTTCATCATATCATATTGAATCTGAACCCAAACAACAGAGCTGACCATATATCTCAGTCGGAGGGCCCAGAACCCATCTAGGTACGCTGGCACCCTGTCCCTCTTTTCCTCACAGGTGGACGAGAGACACGACACAATATATATTGCAGCTGACATTTTGCATCTCACTATCTTCTGCTCCGGCTTCAGATCAGAATCCAATCTTCGTGTGCCAGCCTGAAACCTCAGAAAGCCACGGCAGCTGCTACAATTTCTCCCAGAGGACTAAAACGTTGATTATACAATATGTAATTTCCCCTAAACCATGGGTATTAAGGGAATTTTTTGGTGGGATAAATACAAGCTTTATCGACTGCATCTGTGTTGCACAGAAAGTAATTCTGGCTTGTTCCTCGGTTTGTGAAAACAACAAAAACAACATGTTGACGCTAGGGGGTTACAGTGGAACTCAATGGGGTAAGTGTACTGGAAGTTTGAAAAAAGATTTTGGTATTTGGTTCAGTAAACAGTAAGAATTATACTGCAATTGTCTGTGGGTTGAAATGTGTAACTACAGTATTTGTTAGCCTTGAAGAGGGTGTACATCAGGGCTATTCAATTGGCGGCCCGCGGGCCGAACCCGGCCCCCGAGGCAATTTGTTCCGGCCCTCCAAATGTACGATTTTAAAAAGGAGGCGTGGTACCTAACCCCCCCCTAATCCTAACCGTCATTGGGTGATGAGCAAATCGTACTAATTTGTACGAATTAGATCGTACGAATTCATACGAATTAGACACTAAATAAAAAAGTTACAAATTGCCGTGAGATTGAGTTGGACATTCAGGGAGTGGCGCGGGCAGCCAAAAATATTTGGATATGTTTGTAGAAAAGGCCTTTTGTACTATGCACTGATATCGTCAATAGGGATGCAACGATTAGCCGATTTCACTATTAACTGCCCTTTAATTCGTCACAATTAATCGTAAAGGCTTCTCTAAGCCGCATTTCTGTTGCACGGAACAAAACGAAACTGCTGCAGTTAAACAAAGTTATGCCAAGTTGCCAACTGTGCCCTAGTTTAAAGTTCCAAGTATGTACACTGAGGCTAATACGCCCGCACACCGGATTAACGCAGCGGCCGTTCCGATATCACGTCTTTTCCGCTTGCAAGTTTGTTGTTTCTAATGTAAGAATATATGACAATATGCGCGCACAAGCAGAGCAACGCGCTTGCCAATATGCGCGCACAAGCGAAGCAACGCACTTGCCTTTCAGTGCAGTGTAAACAAAAGATATGTTAGACGAATTAATATTAAGATGATTATGTATGCATCAACGCAGATGGCAACAACAGTTCATCTAAATAGCTCACCTAATATAAAGCTTGAATTTACATTAGAGGTGATAACCGTCAAACCATGATTATTCTTCAGACTATATAATCGTACAACCAAAATCTACAATTGTTGCATCTCTAATTGTTATGCAGTTCAAAAAATAACATATGAATGTGTCTGAATGTAGAAGAAGCCTACTTCAGCAATGCACTGCTTTTGTTGTGCTCTGAAATACAACATTTGAATGTTTGTAAAAAAAAAATAAAAATTCTATTGTACAATGCACTGATATTATGTAGTTTCAAAAAACAATGTATTAACATTTTAATGTAGAAAAAAGCCAACGTGGGTGTCTTAAGGAGCAAAAATACAACATATGAGCTCTTATATTGCTGTTGTTTTATCACTCATATAGCAAGTCATATCTCTCCGGCCCTTCGTTTGGGATGCTTTTCATGAACCGGCCCCCATGACAAATTAATTGAATAGCCCTGGTGTACATGGTGCAAAATGTAATGGTTGGAAGATCGTATGTCCACAATTAATGTCATGAATGTGTTTAAGTGAAAATCATTTGGACGCAATAATATATGCCATGATTTTTAAGACCTGGTGAATCCTAAAACTATAGAATTAAATTTAAAAAAAATTAAAACCTGGATTGCGTTCATGGCCATTTTGATGGTAGAAACATGTAATAAAGTGACTGGAAAGTGTATGCAGTGCTGTACAATTGATATCAAAACCCATTGATACCAAATGTCCCAGACTTTCACTAGCACCTTTCCACATTTAAGGGAATTTTAAATCTGTAAAGTTTTAAAGAATCTTTCTCTGAATACGACTAAAAACATGTTACTGTCAAACACAAGCACTAAAATAAAGGTGCCGAATGAAGCTGAAAACACAAGAAAAAACAATTACGATATAATCTGATTCATAAAATGATCACTGTGAGAAATGTAATTAAGTAAACCGATTCTGTCTTATCACAACGAAAGAAAACATTTCTAGTGATTATTCAAAGGTTAATTGTGTAACAAAGCTACTCTCAAAAGCAGTCAATAAAATACTCTTGTAAAGACGCTTCAGTGGTTCACAGTAATTTGTGGCATTCATAAAACATTTCCACAGTGTTTCAACTAAATCTAAGGAAACAAGCAGTAACGGATCAAGCTCCTGGTTTTATTACAGACAGACAACATACATCATTCTCTGCATTAGAGATCATACATATTCAGTGATATCCTTGAAAATGACCCAAAGTTTTATTACCTAGCATGACTCTAGGTTAGCCATTCTTCTGTGTAAACCAAGACATCGTAATCACTGTCAGCCAGAGTCAAGTGCAAGAAAGCCTCATTCACTTTTATGAATGATGAAAACCTATAACCTTCAAAGTCTTTTTTTCTCCCTCAGCCTTTCGCTTTTTATTTAAAATGGACTGCGTTAGCATTGGAACACTAACAGACCAAAATCAGGCACAACAAACAACACACCAAGGTTATTTTAGGAAATTAACACCAAAACTAAGACTAAAACTTGGTCGAAAAACATTTTCGTTAACTATAAGAAAACAAAAAAAAAACTAAAACTGAATGAAACTGAAACTGAAATAAAATAATAAGCAATAATAATAATCGTTTTCAGAACTAATAAGTCTGCTGTGATATTCTTTAAAATGACAGGGGTCGCTCAAAAGAAACTGACCGTAAAGTCAGGCGGATAAATAGAAGTAGAATGTTTCCGGAACTACGTCATGTCATTAATATCTTTCAATATTTTTAAACTAATTATTTTTATTGTTTTCATAAATTATTTTAATGATTATAAAGATTTTTTTAACCATTCAAGATTTTTTAAATCAAACTTCGATGCATCATTGCTTTTGTTCATATATCAGACAGTTTTACCTATTAAAGTTTATTAAAATTTCAGTAACAACAGAACGTGGGTTACTCTACAAATATATTTTTTATTATGACAAGAATAAAAGTAAAATAAAAGCACACTTAAAAATACAGATATTTTAGATTTAGCCCACTCCACATTTAACACATTACTGTCTGGCTAGTTTCTGTCCAATACTTATGCTAAAAAGGCAATAATGGTCCAACATTTCTGACCATTATCACCAATAAAGCCAAGAAAAACGGCATCAGTATATCGTAAACTGATAGGATCAAATATTAATTTCCAGTTACCAAAGAAATAATTTGTTAATTCATTTTAGTTTTGTAGCTATTAAATTGTTAAAAATTCAAAATTGTAACATATACATCAGTGTTAAACCTATGACTGGTGGAAAAACATATTTCTGTAATTGTGTACCTGGGTCTCCACTTTTACCATGACCTCTTTTGGCTTTAAGAAACTCATTCTTCAGGTTTTTTCAAACTTTTTAACAAAAACTTTCCTCCTTTCCCACGGCTGTTGCTATTTCTAGCCAAGAATTATTGTTTATCAGGTTATCTCTATGATCACGGATCATAAAGATGTCTGTACAGTCATTCTTTTTTAGACAAAATCTCTTCAAAGTGGTTTATATTCAACTCAAATCAAAATTATAAGGCTCAGTCTACAGAGATTTCCCAGTTTTTCTCTGTTGCAATTGGGAGATCACAATATTACTATGGTATAAATACAGCACTACAACATACAAAATATCAAACTATCAATAAATAGTCATTTACCAGTTTAAAAATTCTCTGATCAGCTGTAGTTTGACATTACGCTGTTTTTCTCTTAGGGCTTATTATGCGGTCTCTGTCGCCATCTTGTGGATGAAAATTGTCAATCATCTTTGATCAAAGACAGGCTAATGGCAGCCAACGCGCTTCTGTCTCTCAAAAGTTATAAATATTTTAAAATAGGCACTATCCTCATAAATAAACTGCACAGTTGCAATCTAAACAACTACATTCTCGACTAAAAATGCCTCAAAAGTACATTATGTTGTCCAACAGCAGCAATATTTGTCAAACTGTAGAGTGTCCTATGCTTGTTGCTGTATGTGGGTGGAGTAATGCACAAGGGTGAAGGGGCTGGATGAGTGCTGTTACTGGCAGAATATTGCACGGCTATCAGCCAATCAGATTCAAGAACCAGACAGAACTCTAGTGTACATATATATATATATATATATATATTTAACTGCAATATAATATATAAAACTGCAATTTACAGCTAATATAAACATACTCTAGTAATAAAAATTAAATTTAAAGGACACCTATGATGAAAATCGACTTCTATAAGCTGTTTGGACAGAACTGTGTGCAGGTATAGCTGTGCATTAAAGGACGGTAGAATCGCTATGTAATTCATCAACACAGCTGCATACAGTAGTGTCAGTACAATCACAAAAGGAGATGCTTCAATCCCGGTTTGTGGGCTTAAATCAGGTTTACTTTGTACATTACCATAACGGACATCCATACAGCAGAGTATATTAACGTGTATCCTGTCACGAGTGTGTGTGTGGCGCAAACTTTGTAACAACACTGTGTGTGACTCATCATTGCAGAAAGGTGCCCCTTGTGGCAGTCGCACAGAATTTTTTGTTTTGTCGTGCACCATGGGTTTTGGAGGGATCGTGGAGACAACATAAAAAATATATTTTGTATTACTCATTTATAAATAGAAATGTTTTTTTTTTAATATAGACTTTTTTCTGATACAAAAAAATTATGTAAATTATTTATTATCTCGCAATACATCAAATCCGGTCGGCCAGTCACATACGGCCTATTTGCAGGAGTTCAAATATTTGAAAGTATCCGCAGATCAAATCTGACCCAAATTTTCCACATACAGAGATGATCGGAACTTCACGCTGCTACCAGACTACTCTCCACTGGAAATTAATGACTTCTGGTCTGTCGCTTGTCGTTTGTCATGTGCAGTGGAAAGGCAGAAAGGCGGAAAGAACCAGTTAATTTGCATTAAAGCCACAGGCAACAAAAACAGTTACAAGCTCAAATTTGACACATTCAGAAAGGTATAATAAATAATCTGATGGGTATTTTTAGCTGAAATTTTACAGACACATTCTGGAGACACAAAAGACTTTTATATTATATTTATATTAAATCTTGAAAAAGCGGTAAAATAGCCCTGCCCTTAAATAAAAAAATACACCAAACTCGCAGCACACAAGGAAAATATTTCAAACAAACTGGAGCAACCAAAACAATGTACTGTATTGTTTACATGTAGGGAATTTTAGACGTCAACCCTACCAAGAAGAGCAAAGAAACTCGTACTGAACCTCTCAATAAGGTCAGACGTCCCTCTTGCCTTTTTGATATTTACACCGAGAGCCGTCACCGGTTAACCTTTGACTATTCACCTCATCGCAAAGCCACCGTTGCACACCGCTGCAGACATACTGTTCACATAAACCAGAAATATCAAACATAAGGTGACCTTTGGTGAATTATGCCTCCAAGGCTGGTGAAATCTGATAAAGTCCCATCCATTCGCTGCTAACCCTCCCAAGGGCGTAGGAACATACATAACGAGATTTGAAGTGATTGAGCCCATCGTCATTCAAACGGTGCACCGCAGGAAAACAGCCACTCGCCAGCTAACCGAGATGCTATCTTAGAGGAAGCAGGGACAGAGAGCGTCAAGAAATGACCAAGGACAGCGCTGAGGTGGACGAGACAACGGCTGAAAGATGCAATCACAAGAAGTTAATATGGGCTCGAAAAGTTGTGGCCTGAAACGGTCAGAGGGAGTGAAAGGGAAAACGGGAAGGCGGGTAAGATAAAGGGGAATGGAAAACAAGAAGATTATTAGAAACAGAGAAGATGAGATAAGAATTCAAAAAAGGGATAGACCTTAAAGGCACCTGCCACTCTGAATGAAAATGTGGAAAAAATAGCTTTTAGTTTAATTGTTTCTACTGTTTTGTAGTTGCTGTTGTTTTTGAAGGGGTATTAATTTTAGATCAGGTTTAAAATAATAAAATTAAATTAAATTAAAAAAAGCTAGTTTACTTTTCAAACGTATGTATATATTTAAAATAATACATTTATAATAAAAATATTTTTTTCTAAAATAAATTAAATTACATTTTATTTTATTTTTGTTAATTAATTTATTTTATTTTTAGTTTTTAAAGTAGAAATATAATTAAATTAAATGAAATTACATTTTATTTTCAAAATTATGTATATATTTGAAATAATACATTTAGTAACATTTAATTTGTTTTTAAAATAAATTAAGATTGTTAAATAGTTTATTCAAATAGTTTTTATTGAATTAAATAAAAATAAATGTACATTTATTTTACATGTATTGTTTTAACTGTTTTGTTGTTGCTGTTGTTTTTTGAAGGGGTAGTAATTTTAGATCAGGTCTAAAATAATAAAATAAAATAAAATAAAATAAAATAAAATAAAATAAAATAAAATAAAATAAAATAAAATAAAATAAAATAAAATAAAATAAAATAAAATAAAATAAAATAAAATAAAATAAAATTAAATAAAAATTTAAAAAGCTAGTTTACTTGTCAAATGTATGTATATATTTAAAATAATACATTTATAATAAAAATTCTTTTTCTTAAATAAATTAAAATTAATTTTTATTTTATTATTTTAAATTATTTAAATTACTTTCATTTATTTTAGTTTTAGTTTTTAAAATAGAAAATGAAATGAAATTTTATTTTCAAACTTATGTATATATTTGAAATAATACATTTTAATAAAAATTTATTTAGTTTTTAAAATAAATTAGGATTGGTAAAAAGTTTTTCTTAAATAAAATAAATTAAATAAATTTTTATTTTATTGTGTATATTTAAAATAATTTTTTTTTAAAAAGCTAGTAACTTGTGTATATACTTTCAATAATAAATGTTAGAAAAATGTATTTAGTTTTTAAAATGGATTAAGATTGTTAAATAGTTTATTAAAATAGTTTTTCTTAATTAAATAAATTAAATTAAATAAAAATTTAGTTTTTAAAATAGATTAAAAATCTTAAATAGTTCATTAAATATAGCTTTTTTAATTAAAAAATATATCTATTTTATTTTATTTTATTGTGTACATTACATAAAAACAAACATTCCACAAGTCTACCAAAAATCTACAATAAAAACAGCAACACACATAAAAACAAACACATTTAATGCTTTTAAAACTTTTCATGCCTGTCTGATTTTAACTTGTACAGTATATTACTTTAAGACTAATAGATAACAGTAGCTACCCAGCTGTTTGTGTATTTAATAGCTTTTCAAAAGTCATGAAAAACAATATTCACCGTAACCGGAACTGTCCAGTTTTGTTTTCCTGTTTCTCAGAACTTTTAAGAGCATCTTTTTTCCCCCATTTGACCCCATCAGCGGGGCTTTGTTCGCCTCTGACATCAAGAGGCTTCAAAGGCGTGTTTGAGAATAAAAAAGAGAGGTGAAGGGGTGCAGTGCTGAATATAGTCGAATCAATAGGTCTTCTTCCCACTTCAATTTTAGAAGCAGTTGTGCTCGCATCTCTCTTCCTAAAAGTGTTTAAGGCCCCTCCTGTCCTTATAGCCTTGATGCTCATTTCTTTCCATGTCTTTCAGCCTTTCTCAAAAGGTCAGCTGAGATTTAAGGCATTCTTCCTTGGCTTTCTTTTTTTTTCTCACAGACATAAAAGTGGGAATGCTTTCTGAATGCAAGGCCAAGTTGCACTGTTTGTCATCACACAGCATACCTCGAACGGCTGTTTGACAGAAAGATACAAGGTTTATAAACAAGAAAACTGACGAATCCAAATACGTTTTCGGATTTGCATCCCTAAATGCCCCAAAAATCACCTATGTTTATTTTCCACATAATTTTATTTTCCCCTTTTATTTTATTTCTGAATAAAATCAGAATAAAAAACACAATTATGCAAAAGAACTGAAACTCTACATCATCCATATTCTGTTGCTAAAGAAAATCACGATGATAACATCTCATGTCGTTTCCATGCAGCTGACATTGGCTGATGTCTTTTCCCCTAAAGACACAATTACTCTGCCAGAATGTGCGCTGGAATTAACACACACAAATGAATATTTCATCTCAAATGAATATTTTAAAGCCTGTTGTGTAATCACATTCCTTCATCATTTCAAACAGGTTTTTTGAAATGACAAACAATTCATTAAAAAAACAACACAATAAAAGACAACAAGGATGGTGACTATTACTCACAATTACCCTCTCAAACATATTTCAATAGTTGTCAGAGTTTTATAGTGTAACTAGGAAACTAAACAACAGGACGTTGTTGTTTCCTGGTTACAATCACTTCTAACGACATATAACCTCCATGAACCTACAAAAACAGCTCTTGCTAAGATTCTCAAGCTCAAATTTGACTTTAACTGTCTGTGTTCCACAACTCTTCACTGTCCTTGTCACTCAGTTTACATCATCAGTAGTGTCTGCATGCAGGCTGAGTAGATGATGACTATCCTTTTTGCTACACCTCAGGTTCTGTCCTGGGCAGTGTTGGGTAAGTTACTCTAAAAAGAAATAGATTACAAATAACTGACTACTACTGGAAAATTGTAATCTGATTTCATTACTAATTACTTAAAAAGTAATCAGATTACTAATTACTTTAAAGTTACCTTTAAAACATAAAATATACCTAAAAAATACAAAATCTATGCAGCTCTTTTAGAAATGTAATATTCACTGAAAAATGAAACATTACTTAAAATAAACATTACTTAAAATTCTCTCACCATTCACTTGTTCCAAACCTGTTTGACTTTTTTTTTTCTTTTGAACACAAAAGAAGACATGAAGAAAACGGGATACCTGTAACCACTGACATCCATAGTATGCAAAAGCGCTGCAATGTTTGGGTGTTCTGTGTTGGTCTGAGGTAATTAGTCCACCGAAATGTGTTTATTTCATACAAAGCATGAAGCTGATCGGTCAGTTCTTGTCGTATGACTCACGGTATTTCAACTGGACTGCCTGGAAAATGTGAATGTATGCAATATGCGCTCTGAATATGTGTGCGCAAGCCACGCTCACGTGCAAAAGACGCGATATGTGAACAGCCCCCTATGCTTCGCTTCACATACAGAAGATACCTTCACTCTTAATCCTGCACAAAAATTCAATTCAGCCTGTTTAGGCTGAGTTGGACCACTGTTCTTTTGGGCTACGCCGTCCTCCTTTTGACGAGTATGGTCATCGAATGCTTTCTATACAAGTGCTTTTCGAGTTAAAAGCAGTAGAAAGTTCTTTAGAGACAGGACATAGACTCAATTTCACAGATATATGCTTGTTTTTACGCTCAATGAAACCAAAGTAATGTCTGTATTTCCACTTGAAGAAGCAAACACTCTCATCAGCAGCTACTGCATTTTAGCAATTTAAAAGTGCATGCTTATTAACTGATGTTGCAGCGCAAAACGAGATTTAAAAGAAGCAAGTTTTTCTTCTAAAAACTATATTTGTAACGCAAGTAATGCAATTACATTGCCTTCAGTAACTGTAATCAAATTACAGAAATTAAAAATGTCATTTGTTACATTACTGCGTTGCCAAAAAAAATTGTTCCCACTTTTCATTACATAACTATGTAAATAAAATCAGATGGAGTGGTTCAATATCCACTGTTATGTTGACAACCGCTATCACTGCACTTACGTGGCAATTTTCATAAGTAGTCCAAACTCATAAAACTCATCATAAGCAATAAAACCAACTAAATATTTTCAAATAGATTTCAGCTATTAGCATTTTTTCAGAAACTATAGTTTATTACGTTCGTTTGTTTAGATACACACACACACACACACACACACACACACAAATATATATATATATATATATATATATATACACATATATACAGGCAGTGCAGAATTATTAGGCAAATGAGTATTTTGACCACATCATCCTCTTTATGCATGTTGTCTTACTCCAAGCTGTATAGGCTCGAAAGCCTACTACCAATTAAGCATATTAGGTGATGTGCATCTCTGTGTGGAGAAGGGGTGTGGTCTAATGACATCAACACCCTATATCAGGTGTGCATAATTATTAGGCAACTTCCTTTCCTTTGGCAAAATGGATCAAAAGAAGGACTTGACAGGCTCCGAAAAGTCAAAAATAGTGAGATATCTTGCAGAGGGATGCAGCACTCTTACAATTGCCAAGCTTCTGAAGCGTGATCATAGAACAATCAAGCGTTTCATTCAAAATAGTCAACAGGGTCGCAAGAAGCCAAGGCAAAAAACCAAAAGGCGCAAAAAACCAAGGCGCAAAATAACTGCCCATGAACTGAAAAAAGTCAAGCGTGCAGCTGCCAAGATGCCACTTGCCACCAGTTTTGCCATATTTCAGAGCTGCAACATCACTGGAGTGCCCAAAAGCACAACGTGTGCAATACTCAGAGACATGGCCAAGGTAAGAAAGGCTGAAAAACGACCACCACGGAACAAGACACACAAGCTGAAACGTCAAGACTGGGCCAAGAAATATCTCAAGACTGATTTTTCTAAGGTTTTATGGACTGATGAAATGAGAGTGAGTCTTGATGGGCCTGTGGCTGTATCGGTAAAGGGCAGAGAGCTCCAGTCCGACTCACACACCAGCAAGGTGAAGGTAGAGTACTGGTTTGGGCTGGTATCATTAAAGATGAGCTTGTGGGGCCTTTTCGGGTTGAGGATGGAGTCAAGCTCAACTCCCAGTCCTACTGCCAGTTTCTGGAAGACACCTTCTTCAAGCAGTGGTACAGGAAGAAGTCTGCATCCTTCAAGAAAAACATGATTTTCATGCAAGACAATGCTCCATCACACGCATCCAAGTACTCCACAGCTTGGCTGGCAAGAAAGGGTCTAAAAGAAGAAAAACAATTGACATGGCGTCCTTGTTCACCTTATCTGAACCCCATAGAGAACCTGTGGTCCATCATCAAATGTGAGATTTACAAGGAGGGAAAACAGTACACCTCTCTGAACAGTGTCTGGGAGGCTGTGGTTGCTGCTGCACGCAATGTTGATGGATTCTGTCAGTGTTTTGATCCGTTCACCATGGATGGCAGGCTTTTGAGTGTCCTTGCAAAGAAAGGTAGCTATATTGGTCACTGATTTGTTTTTGTTTTGTTTTTGAATGTCAGAAATGTATATTTGTGAATGTTGAGATGTTATATTGGTTTCACTGGTGAAAATAAATAATTGAAATGGGTATATATTTGTTTTTTGTTAAGTTGCCTAATAATTATGCACAGTAATAGTCACCTGCACACACAGATATCCTCCTAAAATAGATAAAACTAAAAACTACTTCCAAAAATATTCAGCTTTGATATTAATGAGTTTTTGGGTTCATTGAGAACATGGTTGTTGTTCAATAATAAAATTAATTCTCAAAAATACAACTTGCCTAACAATTCTGCACTCCCTGTATATATATATATATATATATATATATATATATATATATATATATATATATATATATATATATATATATATATATATATATATATATATATATAAATATATATATTTCTGAATTCTGAAATTATATACATAAATATTCACACACACAGTACACCAATTTGACATCATGTGTATCCAAATATATTGGTGTTCACAATGCAAGTAACATCACTAATATGTTCCATCACAAATTTCATTAAACACCACCTTTTGTGCCACAAAATTAAATGTCTCATTAGTTCTGTGGGAAAACGTTTCATTAGCACTCATTAATCGGCTACGTTTTCACATCAAAATGCAATTACCCACAGGTCCTCATCGTGTAATGGTACACTGATCATGAAAAAATTGAGAAAGCCATTTCTTCGAATGACCCTGGACCAAATATGAAATTCAATAATCAATTCCAAACAATTCCAGATGATACATGTCATGCAAAATTTGCAACAAACTCCATCTTCATAACAAATCTTAATTCTCAGCACTCATGAACATGACAAAAATATACTGCACCACTAGATATAATGTGTGATATAAGGATTTTTTTTGCCTATTTTAAGGGAAAATGCAGCTAGTTAAGCTGAAACCAAATCTAAATCCTTTTATTTACATTATCCAATGGTATCTCAAAAATATATACATATTTATAGAATGTGTTTTGCATTACAACTGCCTCATGTGCAAACAGCAGAAACACACACACACACACACACACAGAGTATGCGCAGTAATAAAGAAAGACCTAAAAGCTGCTGTTAACTGAGTGTAACCTTCTCAGTTGCGAAAATCAATTTTCCCTCTGTACCGTGAAAGTCAGCGTAGCTCCCCATGACAGTTTTTTTCCTCCAGGGTTGACACATCACCTAAGTGTGACCTAATCTCTCAAACTTCCCCATCTCTCTGTCTTTCTCTGTCTTTTTCCTTAGTTCTTCAGATCACTCGATGTCTACACTCCTGTCCTGGGATCCAGCGACTTAATAAATACATTTCTTGTCACCTTGTCTTGTTTCTGTCAGCTTTCCTGCTTCCTTGCACAGTTACTATTGCATTTAATGGCATCAGAATGCTTTTGAAGGAGTGTTTTGATTTCATTCCACCAATCGCAAAGCTAAATATAAATTAGCTGCTATATAAGGCCCCACTTGCCATACAATTTATGACATTGGGCATACATAAAGGCGGGTTTTAGCATCTGCGCCACACTAGCCAATGGAAGAAATTGTCTTGCTTTTAGCTCTGCGAAATATGCGAAGTTCACCCAACTTTAAAATGTTTTGAGGCAGAGGCTAAGGGAAAGGGTCGTCAGTGCAGCTTTCGCCTATGGTTTATATATTGTGTCCTTCACCATTCAGAGGAATTTGTGGGTACGAGAGAGATCTCAGGTCTGGTGGGTGCAAATTGTGGCGACTGACCACTTTCCTCCTCCATGTTTCCTCTATTGTTGTTGTTTACCACGTCGGCGTCTCCACACACGCTTTTCCTTCTACGTCATTAAACCTCGGAGAAGCACCACATTGTTGCAAGTTTAATGACGTACAAAACAGAATGCCTCAATAAATACGATCTGCCTGTTTACATGATAGTTGCATTGTCACATGTCCGATTTATATTTGATTTATTTCCACATGAGAATGAGGCCTGAAACCGATCTCTGAATATCCGAATGCATGTGTTTTTTTCGTGTTTACACGGTCATAGAACAGATCTGATCTGTGCCACATATGA
Organism: Danio kyathit; assembly: GCA_903798195.1. Lineage (NCBI taxonomy): Eukaryota > Metazoa > Chordata > Actinopteri > Cypriniformes > Danionidae > Danio > Danio kyathit. Next base: position 45,336,311 of record LR812534.1, read on the forward strand.
GCAAAAAAAAAACGGAACTGGGTCACATGTAACTGGCAGTGTAAACAGGGCCTAAGTGGTTTACCTTCTTTCTTTTTCCCCAAGCTTGTAATTAACTAGTTTAATGGGTTAGTAGAGGTGGGTAGACAGGTAGGCAGTGGGCTAAGACGCTGCTAATGAGATTAATGAAATGTGTTTAATGGCATTAAATGTCTGTAACACAGGGAAGATTTTTAACTATTTGGCATCACAACTGTTATGTTATGTTGCTATTTGAATAATCAATATGATCAAAATTATGTTCTGCAGAATTATATGATTATTATTATAATAAAATGTCTTCAATTATTATGATTTGTTCCTCTAAACCTTCCCTTAAGTGTACAATATTACTGCAAATAAGAATCTTGAGTTGCTGAAAAATAAATATTGTAAAGAAATAAATAATATTTTACAATAAGTATGAAAAATATTCTTGTAAATAAGTTTGGTTCTTAAGAGTGGGTCAAATAAAAGTAAAAAATAAAAGTGATTATTATATAAATGACAAAAACACTTACTTAAATTACAAAATTAAACAAATAAAAAAAATACCAATTTAATATAGATATCTGTAACAATCACCAGCGATCTAGGGACTGCAGATCGCTGGTGAACTACACACACACACACACACACACACACACACACACACACACACACACACACACACACACACACATTACAAACTACCACTTCCAGAATGCATTGCATCAGTCAACACCTGCTCCAGCTGACCGTCATTCTCTTACGCTGCGGTCACACTAGACTTTTCTCCCCATAGACTTCCATTCATACCCACGCGAATGCGTCAGACCGGAAACGCAGGGTCATGCGTCAAGTTTCGCATTTCGCTGAGGTGCAAAGTTCAAGCTTGGTGAACTCTGACCTGCGAAATCGCATCACTTGACTGTGTGAGACCAATCCAGGATCAAAACATGACCTCTCTGAAGAGAAATTTAAAACATGGAGCAATCGCTCACTTTTTTTAATGCCTAATCATCTTGTTTAATCCCGCCCCTTTTCACAGCTCCATACGACAGAATTTCGCAAGCTCAAACTTTAGTGTGACCACAGCTTTAGACACACACACAGACACACACAGCTGCGGTGCATTCCATTTGATTACCTGCACTATATATTTCAGTTTGTGTTCTCCTCTGGTTGTCTGCTTGTTTGTTTCCTGGTTTGTTTTGCCTTGATTTGTTATAATGTTTTCATTAAATGTTTAAATGCTGCGTTTGGATCCGCTCTTTGTTTTTTCTCCTTTACGCTTCACACTGGAATGTGACAAAACATCAAACCAACCCTCAGAGACCAGCCACAGCTCGGTGACCACATTCAACAACAAACAAACACACACTAAAACGTAAGGGCTATTTATACAGGTGACAACAATTAGGCTAATCAAATGGATAAGGTAATAAGGGGAGGAGACAATGACTGACCAAGTCAACTAAAGCTGGGGTTACACTAGAGTTTAGGTGCGTTTGACTTCGCGCAGCGCAACAACCACGTGTTATTCGGGTTTATTATTGGACAACTTCCATCTCACAAATTTCAAAACAAACAATTAACTTTTCATACCATCTCTATCTTGTATAAATCATGCTTATTAAAAGACTACAAATATTTTACTGCAGTAATCATCTTTTGTTAAATAATCTGGTTATAAAGGCTAGCTTGTTTGCACAGGTTTATTTTCAACCTTTTTATACAGACTACTGTATTCAGCTCCATGAACGATTTAAATGATATATTTTAGTAAATAACCTAAATATTAACTCAAATAAGTCTTACAGACTTGAAATAAAATAATTATCATCATTGATCCTGCCACCCTAAAGGTTTCTTAACAAATTAAGTTAGAAAACTATTTTATTAAATAATTCTAAAATAATTTTTAGGATTATAAAATATATATATTTTATTTCCTGTCAAGCCGTTTATACCTGGTCTTTCTGGGAAACGTCTACTTAAAGTGTAGCTCACTTATTTTAGGAATGTCCTTTTGTTCAATCTTTTTGGATTAAAGTCCTTTTTTGAAAATGCTTTCATTATCCAAAATAATCTTAATCATTGTTTAAGACTTAATCAAAACACCTTGTTTTGGGGTTTACATTAATATCTATTGGAAAGTTTTATATCTATAAATGTAAATAAATGTAAACCCCTTTTTAGCATTTTCAAACAAGAACTAGCCTTGAGTGATGTTTAAACTCCTAGAATTTGTGCTTATTGCTTTGTATTTAATAGGCCTGTTCGTTTTTATGTTTATATTACCCTCACGTTTCCCCTTATTTCTCTCATTTGTAATATGTTTAATTCATAATTCAAAAAATGATGATGACGCCATGTGATCGGTCATCATGACTGCCGCAACTTTGAACCCCGAAGTGTCCGGCTGTCCAGCTTGACGGCTCTGTTTTCAACTACGCCCCCGCCTGCGCTTGACTAATCTCGTTGATCACCGGCTGCAGCTGTGCTTCATGTGCTTTTGATAATGCGAAGTCGTGCGGCGCTGTGAAAAGGAGCGGGATTAAACAAGATGATTAGACATTACAAAAAGCAAGCGATTGGTCCATGTTTTAAATTTCTGTCCAGAAAGGTCATGTTTCTTTTCTTTCATTTTTGATCAGGTAAGTTAGAGATTTAAAATAAAGGAAGTTTTGTTTGTTATTTTGGCCTTGTCAGCTCCCGAATTTAAACCCCAATAAATCTTTGATTTCATTTTCTTTGTCTTGTCTTTTATGTTGTGCACCATCTCTAGACGGTGCGTAACATGATGATAATACACAGATTTTTGAGCAGTGTTGTTTTGCAATACTGTAGAGTGTGATGTAGCTTGGCTACTTTCTTGCTAAAAAATTAGCAACACTTTTACATCAAAATCAGAAATGTATGTTATTTTGTATAAATCGATATGATGTGAGATCTAGTTGCCAGCTTGAAACTAAAACAGAAAGTAGCAATAGATACTTTTTACTTAAGTACATTTTTGAGGCTATACTTACTTTTACTTGAGTACAAAAGTGTAGTCAGTACTTCAACTTTTACCAGGAGTTGTTTTAAACATGAGTATCTGTACTTCTACTTGAGTAAAGTATGTGTGTACTTTTGCCATCTCTGGTTGTAATTAACCTAGTAGTCTCAGTTATTGATTTTTTTAATAGCATGAATTGTACATTAAAACAAAGTGTAACCTAAAAGTTAAAGTCATGCTGGCTGAACTGTGGTGAATTGAATTCATGTTTAATGTTGCCTAAGTGGAAAAATGCTACATTTACACATTTACATAACTTCTGTAAATGACAGAAAAGCAATTAATTGCTGTTTGTCCTCTTACATAAGCAGGCAAACATCTTGTAGCAAATTTGAAAAGCGTTTGGCAGAGTTTTCCTTTATTAAACAGTTAGCAGAAGCGTATTAAAAATGAATGTCTTGCTCAACAACGAGCAATGACAGAATGGAGACTCGACTTGAAAAGCATCGCCTCAAAGGGAGTCAACCGTTATCCGTAGTCCCAGCTCAACCCCATCGGTTCCTCTCGAGACAAACAAAACCCTCTTTAAACAAACAACATGCCACTTCACAGGTGGAACCACTGGCAAAGCTCCAGCGCTTTAAATCTGCAATGAGGAGGGTGGGCTGCAATTACTGCGGCCTCTCAGGGGACAAAAATATAAAAAACACACATGCAGAGCTCCAGGTGAGGCGGAGAAAGAGAGAAACTTCTCTGAAAGGCTGGAGAAGAGAGAAAGGGAAGACAAAACTAAATAACATCCACGATAAGGAGTAAATAACAGCTGAAGCGAGTGTAGCCAGTGCCCTCTGGAGCTGGAGGCTGATAAGGCTGTATCAGGAGCCGCTGACTCTATGGTTGCTGTCGCCAAAGGCATTTGGGGAAAAACAAGCTTCGCCGAAACTGTCTATACGCAGTGACCTTTCCAAATGTCCTCGAGTAAGCCTGCAATGGAACAGAGGGGGACAGACGCGAGACTGTTGTGTACAATGCACGGTTCGCGCCCTATCTCAGGGACATGACTGTTTTGTATGTCTCCAACCCCTGTATTCAATTTCCAAAAGACGTCATTTATCAAATCTCATCTAATGAATGGAACTGAAAGTTAAATGGATCAATCGCATAGGGAGGGGAACAAGATCTGTGTGTTTTGAATGTTGAAATGCTTTTTTTATTACAGCAGTTTAATGTAAGTTTAAACTTCTATTAAGACTTTAATATATTTAACATTCTAAAAACGTAGCTCTATATACATTTCTAGAGATTGCAAATTATGTACCCAGAGGAACGTACATTTTGTCATTAACATGAACGCTACGGTGCACTATGAGGCTGCTCCTTTTCACGCTTACCAGCTGACCGCTTACCTCTGTATGGACAGCTTTTCTGCTGTAACCAGTTTGTCAATCGGTACTTTAAAAACACTATCAGTTGGGTTTAGGGATGGGGTGGGTGGGGGTATCGGTCGGTCAGTCAGTCAGTCAGTCATTCAGTCAATCGACAGCAACCTTTGTTGGATTTACGTGAGAAGAGTAGATGCGTATGGCACTCGCGAGGGAAATTTGAGATCTCAAAAAGCGTACACAGCGGCCTCTGGTGGATTCGCGAAAACAAAAACTGCAAAAAACGTAGCTCCTGGGACGTATTTGGCATTCTCCAGAAACAGATATTGAAATATGTAATCAGAATGAGCCTGGGTTGCATATATACTTCTAAAAAGAAATGAATATAGCATAACATGAATTTTAGACAAACTTTTGGTAATTATTTTTCCACTTTTGGTTTTCACCAATTAAAATAAATCTTTTTAAAGGGTCATGATACCCCAAATTTTTCAGAGATTTTAACTGATTTATGTGTTTAAACAATGTTAGCATCTTTTAGCTTTAATTGTAGGGAACAATGGATTAATTTTGACCTTTTCTCCCCTAATTTCGTCTTCTAGGGGTAAGATCTATATTGGTGTGGTGTCAGTGGTGGTGATGTGGCCTGTTAGTACTTTGATGATGCATCTGCAACCCAGCCTCATTCTGAAAACGTACCTTTATATACATTTCTGGAGTGTGTCAAATACATGCCAGGACGTATGTTTTTTTTTTTTTGCAGTTTTTGTTTTCGTGAATCCACTAGAGGCTGCTGTGTACTCTTTTTGAGATCTCAAACTCCTCTCGCGACTGCTATTCGTGCCTGTTGTTCTTGCGTAAATTCACCAGAGGCTGACTGACTGACTGAGTGACTGACTGAGTGACTGACTGATTGACTGACTGACTGACTGACTGACTGACTGACTGACTGACTGACTGACTGACTGACTGACTGACTGACTGACTGACTGACTGACTGAATGAGTGGCTGTTTCTCAATATGCGTTCTTCAGCGGTCTTGTGTTCTCGTGTAACGTCATCATCAGCTGCCAAAGTTCAGTTCCAATACTCAAGACCGTAAGAACAGAGGATGCGTGAACTTTCCAGATGTGTTCTTGATATCGAGGGCGCACCGATGCAGACTTGAGCACCAATCTCGCTCTAGAAGTCCCAGAAGTAATTGCGACTGGAGGCGGGAAGTGCAGCATTTTATTTAGATCTCTTATTGAAGTTCAGAGATATAACTTATTTATCTCAGGGGTTTCCCTAAATGAAACGGTGAAAGTAAACATTACCATGAACATCTTAACAAAGGAACAAACACATTAAGGGTGTTTGTTTGCTGAAATTCGTATTAAATCGGTTTTATTTATATTGTGCAATGTATATTTATAATGTTTTTTATGCATAGTATATATTTTGAAAAGGGGAAAAACAATAAATCGTTGTATGAATGCTGTAATGTTTAAATGATTTTCAGTTCAAAACGCGTGAAGGTTATGTCACCATCAGGAAAACGCAGCATCTCATTTCTCACAGGACGCGTTTTCTGTCCTTGCGGTCTCCCGAGTTCGTTCTTACGAGGACACCTGGCAAGACTGGTCTTCACAAGAACGCAAGTCCGTTCTCTGCATTTTTTGAATTGAGAAACAGCCAGTGACTGATTGACTGACCCACCCTCCTCCTTCCTTAAACCCAACCAATAGTGTTTTCAAAAGCACAGATTGACCCACCCACCCACTTTCCTAAACCCAACTGACAATTTTAAAAAGCAATCCAGAAAAAGAAAAGCCCTGACCTGATTTTTACCACACTTTCAGATTTTACCACATTCTCACCCTGTTATTTACTTGTTTATTTTTTTTTTTTTTGGATTAAAATTTTCACTGGACTTGAACCCCATCATCGTGGTTAACTCCTCTCTGCGTTTCAAGTCCACCAATGTACATGGTGAGCTAATTGGACAAACTAATAACAGCAGGAAAGCCGTCCATACGGAGGTAAGCGGTCAGCTTGTAAGCATGAAAAGGAACGTCAACATTCCGCCCCGTATTGTTTTAAAAATGAAATGCAGCCATACGTACTTCTGGCTACATAATTCACAATCTCCAGAAACGTATATAGGGCTATGCTTCCAGAATGAGCCTAAGAGAAGACAAACTGCTTCTGAATTATTCGGTCAAGCTATAAGATCACTGATTGGCCATTGTGTTCACAAACTCTGTAGATATGGCTGTGATTGGCTCTAATAATCACCGGATTACAAGAGCGTTTTTCATGTACACTGGATAGTACGAAAGTCATGACACATCAGCGGATTGACACGGAATTCAAACACTGACAGACACGACTTTCAATCTTTAACGTTAATCTTTATTGAGTTCTCTCAGGGAGTAATTCGTTCATTGGCGCATGACCATATTGGAGAGGAAGAAGATTAGTTCCTTTATCAAGTCTTCTATTGGGTTTGAGTCATTCATTCATCATGAGAAAGACATAAGTCAATCTTATGCAATCAGAGTTTAAGTTAAATTTTTTTAACTAAAGGGGCGGGCTTATAACTCTCTAAACTTATTAGACTCATTCATAAATGCTATTAAATTACTTTTTGAGTTCATGTGAATCAATATGTTTCAACAAATCTGCTATATGTGAACAATTCAAATAAGTTACTCATTCTTTCCTGAATTAGGTCTGTGTAAACAAATCAGTGAAGTGAATGAGTCAAAAGACTAAATCAAAGTTTGTCATTTGTTTCACTACTAAATTAATCATTCAATTGGTCAAGTGAATAATTAAAATGATTCCCTCATAAAACTAAACACCACAGCCCTTTCAATCTGAAGCTCAAATCTGGTTGCCCACTGAAAGTAAGCTGGGTTGAGCCTGGCCAATACCAGGATGGGAGGCCACCTACTGTAGATAAATTAGGATGTTGTTGGAAGTAGTGTTAGTGGGGCCAGGAGTGAGGCTCACCCTTTGGTCTATGTGGGTACTAATGCCCCAGAATAATGATGGGGACACTATACCATTTATACCACACATAAATGTCAGTGAGCACATTTCTTCAGATGAGATGGTAAACTGAGATCTTGACTCACTGGTGTGCTGGCCAAATTTTCGCCATTGGGCCTTACCCAACACGGCCTTCTAATCCCTAACCACTGAATTAATTAAATCACCAATATCACTGATTACCATGACCGGCAATCATAGACCCTAACTATAACTAACTATAACAATAACCTTTAGGACTTGTGGAGCTGCGCATCGATGGATTTGCTCTTCAGTGTTTGGAGTTTCAGCAGTAAAAATAAACCACACTGACATGAACTAAACTGAACTTCAACTCTGAAAATTGGACTGACACAGTTTCACTTTACTAGAACTTCTATGTTAAGCTGCTTTGACACAATCTACATTGTAAAAGCGCTCTAGAAATAAAGTTGAATTGAACTACAAATAAGTAATTAATTCACTGTATGACTTGCAGAAAATACACTTTAATAACATTGCTTATTGTTTTACCCAGGGGTGCCCAAACTCGGTCCTGGAGGGTTGATGTCCTGCAAAGTTTAGGTCCAGCCCCAATCAGACACATCTGGGCTAGCTAATCAAGCTCTTACTAGGCTTTCTAGAAACATCCTTGCAGGTTTGTTGAGGCAAGTTGGAGCTAAAATCTGCATGACAGAGTTTGGACACCCCAGGTTTAACCATTCATCCTGCTCATTATTGCAGCACTGACTCAACTAATGCCATGGGTTTAGGCATAGGGCCACCCATTTAACTAACCAATTGACAACAAGACATATTTTACAAACAGACATGTATCCCCAATTCTACTTAGTGCAGAATGGACAAGTTTCACCTTTAAATAACAGTTCTAACAACCATGTTTTGCTGCTGTACTGCTGTAGTAGGCAAGGGAAAGCTTTGTCACAGTTTGCTAACTCCCCAACTTAATTTTCCCTATTTAGAGCAGCCGTTCATTTGGACCCTTGAGAAAAACACCACTGCAGGGAGAGTGTCAGAACTAAGTGTAACTGGATGGGAACTTTTTTTTTTTTGCTGACCTTCAACACAGGTCTCCCAAGTGCACCTTTCCCACAGCCCTTGGGGCCCAGAAGCAAAAGGATGGTCGAAATCTGGGCTGACATCAACAGCACCGCTGACACTCCAGGTGCTAAATATAAGCTCTAGGTCCTGAAGTCAGGGGACTTGTTTCACTGCGCCAAGCATCACCAGACTAAGCCACAGTTCCATTCCAGTGGCCAGCCCTTTTTTTGCCCTTTCAGGCCGGTGAATGCACACTAGGCATTATTTATTGAAGGAAAAAAAAAACACAAATTTACAAGTTATCTGCAGTCATGAGGGACTCCGCGGAGGTTCAGCAATGCAGTATTTTAATTATGTAGCTTGAGGCAACTATTGGCGGAATTAAAATCGATAGTGATAAATCAGCGTAATAAGGCATTCAACAACAAGCAGCCTTTAACACAGCCGGCTGCTGTTTCCTCTCTGTACTAAGCCTCCGAGAGAGAAATAAAATGACAAAGGGTGGAGGCACACATCACTTAAAAGCAGTTTTAGAGTGCTTGCTGTTTCCGTCTCCCTACTTTTCAGTCGGCAATTAAAAGCAGACCTCTTCAACCATAGAGCTGTCATTCACCCCCAATAATAATCCTTCCAAGCCTCTGAAAAGCAATCCAGCGTAAGGTAGGTAGCATTTTAGGGGTTTAAATGTGTCCTGCAGAAACTGAACCGTTGAATACAGTGATTTATTTTTTTATTTTTGGCACATTTGATAATACCGAATCAGTGGAGCTTTTGAAGCCTTTAAAAGTGTGGGTGTGTACGTGTGATGCAAAAATGGCGTGTCTGTTTTTGGCACTGACGTGGCTTGAGCATTTGGGCTGGTATCCAAAACGCCACTGGAGGGGGCTTTTATACCCTGATGGATGGATGCCAGGAACGAGCTGTCGCGAAGATGACATAAATCTTGCGCAGATAGCGGCAGGCCGCGGATCGTGGGGTGCGGAGGTGAGCGGGAGAGCCGAGCCGGCGCAGAAGGAGGCGTTCTTCGTGTGCTGAAGAGTTTAACGTGGCTGTGATTAACTGTCAATCCCTCGGCTCAGCCAGCAGTGCTCCGTCTCAATTAGACACACTCATCATTCTGACAGGCTGCATGCTCTCAGCCTTGAGCCCAGGCTGGAGACCAGACAAACAGGTTCAGCCGACAACTCATAAAACATAGGATATGGAAGAAAAGGAGACTGTTGCGCTGTTTATTTGACCCCACTAAATCGATTTAATCGTCCAACATAAATAATTAACCATCCCTGTATGGTAATGGGTAATATATGCCCCCAGAAATGTGTTATTTTAAAGGTGCTGTTTTGAAAAACTCCACATTAGGTTTACATGCCTTCAAGGTCAAAAACCTTTCATTTTCTTGTAATATACATTTCACATCACCACATACTGTATCTCTCAAATGATTTGTTCAAAGGTTCAACTCTAAAAAACACTTCCTTTCTGCAAACAGACTGTGCCGTCTGAAATTTTCTTCTAAAATGAGTTTGTTTTTTATGACTTCAGTGTGTAGGCTCACCTACATACAGGAACCTGACAAAAAAAAAACACCGTTCTGAAGGCTTCCTCAATACTCACTGATGGTAGACACTACAGGAAATTAATGATAATCTTGACCCCAAAGATGAATCAAGCATGCATTCAACATAGGCTCATTCTGAAAACGCAGCCCTTTATACATTTCTGGAGATCGCGTATGGCTGGATTTCGTGTTTAAAATGAACGCTACGCGGTGGAACGACGTTGTTCCTTTTAACGCTTACCTCCATATGGAAGGCCTTCCCACTGTTATCAGTTTGTACAGTACTTTGCCATGTACGTCTGCGGACTTAAGACGCAGAAAGAAGTTGACCATGATGATGGGGTTCGAGTCTGGTGAAGAACGGTTCAAGAAAGCGGGTAAGACAAATAGAGAAGCCAAAAAAATTAGTACAGTAAATAACAATGAGGTGAAGTCTGAAATTGTGGTAAAAATCAGGCGAGGGCTTTTCTTTTTCTGGATTGCTTTTTAAAACTGTTGGTTGGGTTTAGGGAAGGAGGAGGGTAGGTCAGTCGATTGGTCAGTCAGTCAGACAGTTGACAGCGGCCTCTGGTGGATTTACGCAAGAACAGCAGGTGTGAATGGCACTCGTGAGAGAAATTTGAGACCTTAAAAATCGTACACAGCGTCCTCTGGTGGATTCGCAAAAAACAAAAACTGCAAAAAAACAAAGCTCCTGGGACGTATTTGGCACTGTCCAGAATTGTATATAGCGGTACACTTTCAGAATAAGCGTGGGTTGGAAGAATGAATTAATCCACCTGAACAGAACTTCTACTCAAACAAGATTTTTGACTAGAATGACTTCCTCAGAGGTGTGTGGTACACTGTGAGATATCGTCGTTGTGTAATTTCTCTACATCAGCATTAACAAGTGTAAGTTTGAATAAATTGAACAGCCAAACATCAAACGTCTGGCCTGCAAACGGGTTTAATCTGGCCCCCGAGATGATTCTTTTGCAACTGCAATCAGTTAATTTCATCCGATCCAGAAGCCTGAATCAGCGATCAGTTTGACAGCCTTCTCAGAGAGAAAGACCACATCTATGCCCTGCCATACCACACTGAGGTGTTCTCACAAGGAAATGTAACTATTTTACAACTATTTTATTTTATTTTATTTTAGGAGTTCAGTCGCACAAAAATGTGCGACATAAAAAAGGAGGTGTGGCACCGAACCACACCCCTAAATCCAACTGTCATTGGTGGATAAGCAAATCGTACGAAATTTTATGAATGAGATCGTACGAATTCATTCGAACAAAAAGTTACGAATTGCTGTGAGATCGTGTTGACCTCAGGCTCCAGCTTTATGTTTTATGTTGATCGTATAAAACAAAGAAAACAATCTGAAGTAGTTGTTTTTAGGTTATATATACAATGATTTTACAGATCTGGCCCACTTGGGAATAGATTTTCTTCCATGTGGCCCCTGTGCTAAAATGAGTTACCCCTGATCTATCCAGTTGGTTTACGAAAAAGTGAAACTAGCATTGCTGACAACACATGCTCTTCAAAACATAGAGATTTTACATTTTTATAAACAGTTACGCTACAAATAAAAAGTGTTTTACCAAAAGTATTTACCAAAAATATTTACTTAGTCATCACTTCACAGTAAACAAGGCATAAGAATTAATGTTTTTTTTTTTGTTTTTTTTCTGCATTTGACTTAAGCTCTTTAAATATTGAGTGCTCATCTGAAAAACAAAACATTATTGCAATCATTCTTTGGTGTCCTTATCATCATACTGTATCTATGCTGTTATTATTCCAACAGGATTATAATTGTGATTATAATCACTTTTGTTGGTTTAAATTTACATGTGGGAATTTACAAAGAAAAAAAATCTTCATTCTTTTCTATTATAAAATAATAGTAATAATAAAAATGATACTATTAACATGTAAACAGCCAACAAGATCAATTACTTTAGAAGCACGACTGTGTGGTGATGTACGACTTGTTTTCTAGAGTTAAGTTTGCTTTTCTTATCCCACCGTCAAACCAATTTTTCTATTGTTTTGTACATAAATCTAAATAAATTCACTGATGGTTTGCTTAAAACAAAGTAGAAAAACAATGTCAATAGGGTGGGAAACAAACCTCAAGATTAATTCTCTCGAAACAAGTCTTACATCTTCATAGTTTAGCTTTCCAGGTAAATGCATGTTGTTCTGAAACAATACAAACACACTGATTATGATTTTTTTTTTCTGTGAAAACTGCTCCGCCTCTGATCATTTGCAGAATGTGTTTGGGCTGATGTTTCTGTACACGGCACGCATGCTGAATTATTTGCGGGTCTTTCAGAACTACAGATCTCTTGCAATGTGATCTACACACTGCCAAGAGATCAAACCAAACACGAACCTCACTTTGCATCTAAAAAGAACAGTAAGCCACACATACACACACACACACACACACACACACACATACATACACACACACAAACACACACACACAAACACACACACACAAATAAAATAATATTCTGTTATAATTTACTCATCCTCCTGTCATTCCAAAATGCACGCGACACACTTTCTCTATTTATTTGTGTTTCACAAATACAGATTTAGAAAAAAAACATGAGGGTGAATAAATGATGACATTATTTTAATTACTGGATAAACTGTCAGATTAATACTCACAGGTCCAGGCTGACACTTCCACATCACTTAAACACACTGAGAAAAGTAATTAAATGAAACCGAGGGAAGACTTTCTCTCGCTCGCTCTCTGTCTCACCAACATTGCCGGAGACCATGGAAGGCCTCGTGGGAATTAATTAGGAAAGTCTGGGCATAGTAGGCTCCACAAAGCTCTCTACGAAAAAGCAGCTCCCTCTGTTAGGATGTCAAATGGCAAACACTGCACCACAAAGCATAAAACACTAACAGTAACCTCTCCATCATTGTTGAAAGAATGAGATCAAAGTTAGTGGGGATGCAAAATGGGGTTTGTTGTAAATGCTAGAGATGGTTTCTTTAAGAAACGTTCTGCAGTCAGACACTTCATTACCTACTATAGGTTTTACTTTCATATTTTGAGAGTCATAAAACACGTATTAAATTATCTATTACACAAATGCTAATATTAGCTAATGTGCCTTCAATCTAAAAAAACGCAGATGTCAAAAGGAACTAAGAGATGCATTTACATTGAAAACCCCAAAAGCAATGAAAAGGCACTGCCATTAAACATGATGTAAGTTTCGTCAACATAATAGAAATGGCCATATTGATTTTGCCTGCACTGTAAAACCCAAAAAGTTAAGCTAACTCAAACCACTTAAGGAAACAGATTGCAACAAACCATGTAAGTTCAAAAACTAATCCTATGAGTACTGTGAACTTAATCCATTTGAGTAAACGAAGCAATTTGAGCACAGTAAAACCCAATAAATGAAGAGGACTCAAACCAACTGAGTACTGTAAAACCCAATAAGTTAAGGCAACTCAAATCATTTAAGGAAACCGATTGCTACAAACCATTTAAGTTAAAAAACGAATATGTGAGTACTGTGAACCTACTCCATTTAAGTTGAAGTAATGAGGTATTTAATTAACTCATTACCTTCAACACTGAGTTCAAAACTCTTTTCAAATGAGTAGAATTAACTTTCAGTCAATTTTGAGTTAACTACACTCACTTCATTTGATAAAGTTGACTGTTGGGTTTTACAGTGTGATTTCGACTGGTTTTTGTAACCATTCACAGCTCACATGTGTGCTTTGAATCCTTTTTTTTTTTTTTTGCAGTATTTGCTTTATGTACAAAGGTTTTAACACTGAATGTGGTCACCATTTCATGGCTGGAAAAGAAACAGAGGAGATGGAACAAAAATAACAATTAATTAACAAAAACAGCAAACCAGTAGATGCTTTGTTGATGCTGAGGATTAAAATAATTTTTAATGGCCTATTTTATCTATTTATACCGATATTGAGAAATAAATCTGGGGTGCGTTTCCCAAACAATGACATAACTCGTGGCTGAACTACCATAGTACGATGCATTGTTTGGGAAAAGAATGATGTAATGACGAGTGTTTCCCAAAGCAGCAGTTGCTCTGTCGTAGATCCATCGTTTATACCACGTTAGTTAAAACATAAAACAGGGTGGAGTAACAACTTCTTCAGAGAAAATCCCCATAACTTTTTTTGTGCAAATTATTGTTATACACGCAATCTAATATTAGCTTTGGGAAACTACTAGGCTACTATAAATAAAAACCTATATATTTTTGTTTTCACAAGCTTTGGAGATGTAACAGATTCTACTTTCCATAAGTCACCTTTAGCTTTCGTCATTAGCCACTGCTGCATTCAAATGGCATAAATGATTTCAATGTGAAATTGTCAAAATGAAGATCTGTAGCTGAACTGTAAAAAATACTTTGAAAGCAAATTAAACATGTTTAAGAGATGACTTTAATTTATTTATTTTTTAATCATTCCACGATTAAATGTAGGAACGTTCTAAATTAATAGGGCTTAGGGTGATAACTAGGAATAAAACAGCCAGGAACTATGATTCTAACTACAGCTCTAGAGGTGTAGTTGCAAACGTACAAGTTTGCGACACAGTTTGCGTATGTTTGTTGGAACTATGAATTTGGGAAACACCAAATAAACTATGTTTGTAAAGACGGAACTTGCGACCTTAGTTTGCTAACAATGGTTTTCGGAAATTTGGCCTATATATGAGGCCAAAATAATGTATGTACTACAAAAAATCAGAGTTATGCAGAAAAATAGTGAAACTTCATGAACACTTATGATGCATAATTATTTATTAAAACATAAATCTAAAAATGTAAACAATTGAGACAGCATAAAGTGCCCTTTTTCCTTTTCTTTTGCTCTATAAAAAATAAATATTCGTGAAACTTAAATAATTAATATGTAAACAACAGAAGTAACACTTAAATGTAAAACAGGTTTTTTTGATTAATGTCAGAAATATTATGTGTAAATCCATCTATTTTATGGATGATGCATCATTTACAGAGCAAGACGTTTTATTCACTGTAGAAAATGTGAAGACAGCATTAAGGAATTAAGTTAACTTATGAGTTTTTACAAATGTAAGTAGATTGAACATAAAACAATTAAGTTGTCCGAAAAACACCTCAAGAATTGTGTTGTTTCAGCTTTTTTTTTTTTTTTTTGACCAAGCAGAAACTTATTTTTTTGAGTATGGAATAGTTTGTTAAAAATAATTATTTAAAAGTCTGTAAAAAATAATACAAGTCTTGGATTTCAGCATATAATAGCATTAAATAAGATGGGAATATACTGTAGCACTCCAAAAAATATTTTTGCTGCTTGTTCAAACTACTTATTTATAATGAGTCTAATCAAATTAAATTTCTAAAAACAATTAAATTAACTTAATGGATTTGTGACAACAGGAAGGAATTGTGTGGAACCCAGCATTTTTTACAGTGAGGGTAAATATTATGCCAATTGAATAAAGCAGATATTCCTGAATAAACATAAAGGAAGCCAAATGTATTACTATTTACTTACCGTGGAGTTCTCATGTCGACCCACTAAGCTATCTATAATATCTTCACGGATCTCTAGATCAGTGTTGACCCAGCATTCATTTCATTCTTGAGTCCCCTGAAAACAGCATCTTGTTTCAAAGAACTCGAAACAACGCGCATATATATATAATATTTAATATAATATATTATATATATTTGTTTTATATATATTTGTTTCTCTGTGATGTCTCATGGTACTTTTGAATAACACTTTGCTGCATGCAATTGTATGTAACATTACATCATATCTGCTATCTGTCAGGTGCTGGATTAAAATCTGAGTGACTTAAAGTGTAAGAAATATTCATCCAATGGAAAAAAAATTGGTCACATTAAGAGTTTTTAGCCAATCCTGATATTTTAAAAAATCTGCCAAATATTGGTCTCCAAAATAATTGGTTGACCGATAATTAAAAAATATCTGCAACTTTAACAAGACATTTTAATTGCTTGTTGATATAGTTAAATAGAAACTGCTGTGCACCCATGCTATTAAATGGAGTATACCTAAAAAAGCTGTCTATACACACCAGTGTACACATAAAAAGTATAAGTAAAAAGTATACTTTAGGCTTAAAGAATAGTTTAAAAGAATCTGGACAATGACTTAAGCCATAATATACAACCTCCCAAAGAGAAAGCCTCTCAGGGGGGAAAAAAACTACAGCCGCGTTGAGTCCATAAGTAATCCACCGCTGTCAGCAAAACCATACACAAGCACCTTCACTTATCATTATGAAGGGACAATAAATCAACAGTACATCACCTCTGCTCTGAACCACTTTACTCCAATGCCATTTTGCGTCCCATGTGCAAGCTTTGAAATAATCAATGAAATTTAATTTGTTTTAGTGTAGCCCTTTTTTCCCTTTCATAATATGTGAATGCAAACATAGCATTTTGTCTAAGCATGTAGAAAAGCCTGTAAACTATGGAAAGCTTATTTAGGATTATGTGACACTGGAGATATATTAGTATTGCTGGGCTCAGGAGGTTTAACATCATGTAAAATAAGACTCTTGGGCACAGCAAGGCTACATTCGTTTTACATAAACAAAAAAAAGCTGTAAAATAGTATTACAGTTAAACAGAACATTTTGTTATTGTCATTTATTTCTGTGATGTCAATGATGTATTTTCAGTAGTGGTGTAACTTATCACAAATCTCGCGGTTCAGATCACACTGTGGTTTTTGAGTCACGGATCGGACCATTTTTCAGACCACCAAAAAATGGGGAAGACATATGTTATTTGGTTTCCATTTATTACAAAAACAGTCCTGCAAGAAACTTTTGGTTTTAACAAACATAGCTTAGAACCTGTAATTGTAATCAAAACTAGATAGTAAAGTTTGAGGACAAACTTTATGGTGGCTTGAGAAAGCCTAGCCTTAAAGTTTGAAGTAGTTTTAAAGTTTAAATAATTTATGTAGTTTTTAAGAAGTTTGAAACAGTTGGCATAGATAAGTACATATATATTAGCATGTTTCTAGTATGGATTGGCATGTTTCTTACTAGGCGGTTGATAGTGTGTTCTGAGCGGTTGCTATGTGGTTGCTAGGGTGTTCTGAGTTGTTGCTAATGCGTTGCTAGGGTGTTCTGAATGGTTGCTAAGTTGTTAGGCAGTTGCTAGGGTGTTCAAGGCGGTTGCTAAAGTGTTGCTAGGTGGTTACTAAGGGGTTGCTAACGTGTTCTGAGTGGTTGCTTAGGCGTTGCTAGGTGGTTGCTATGTTGTTCTGAGTGGTTGCTAGGCAGTCACAAACATATTAGCACTGTTCTCATTTGAATTAGCATGGTTCTAGAATGAATTAGCATGTAACTAGCATGACTGTAGCATGTTAGTATGATTCTAGCATGAATTAGCATGTTGTTAGCATGATTCTAGTATGAATGAACATGTTACTAGCATGATTCTAGCATCAATTAGCATGTTACTAGCATGATTCTAGCATGAATTAGTATGTTACTAGCATGATTCTAGCATGAATTAGCATGTTATTATCATGATTCTAGCATGAATTAGCATGTTATTATCATGATTCTAGCATGAATTAGCATGCTACTAGCATTATTCTACCATGAATTAGCTTGTTGTTAGCATGATTCTAGAATGAATTAGCATGTAACTAGCATGATTCTAGCATTAATTAGAATATTGTTAGCAAGATTCTAGCATGAATTAGCATGCAACTAACATGATTCTACCATGAATTAGCATGTTACTAGCATGTTTCTAGCATGAATTAACGTGTTACTAGCATGTTTCTAGCATGAATTAGCATGTTGTTAACATGATTCTAGCATAAATTAGCATGTTACTAGCATGATTTTAGCATGAATTAGCATTGTTGTTAGCATGAATTAATATATGCTAGCATGTTTCTAGCAAGATTAGCATGTTATTAGGATGTTAAAACTATTAGCATGTGTTAGAACAGCTAGTCAGAGTCTATGGGAAATTGGTTGCTAGGGAGTGGCTAGTAAGTTTTAAGGTCATCAGTGATTGGCTGCTGGCTAGACTGAGTTGAATGAGGCCAGACTCTGTAGGACAGTCTGATGCAAAGTTATGAGCTCACAAAGTTTGACCCAATGTTAAGTCAATGGGACTTTTGGGAATTTTCTGGGTCGTTTTTCGGAAAACCGAAAGTCAGATCAGTTAGAAAAGATATAGCAACCTGAGTCAGACCAGTTTGAAGGTCTGACAAAAGTTTGAAGGAAAGGCTTAGGAGGAGATACACTTTAAAATTAGTCTCAGAAGAAGAAGATGGAAGAATAATAAGTGTATGTAGAATATCAAAATTATGACTTTCTCAAGCCACCATAATAAAATCAAGAAATAACCAGCTGAATAAAAAACTAAAAAAACTCAATACTGTGAAAAATTATATTTGCTACTGTTGCTGATAATGCTTAATGTATAAATCTAACATTATATAATCAACAAATTGAAGGATTAATAAACATTTACAAATCATCACCATTTATAATTTGTTGCGTGGGTGTTTGAAATGAGATCGCGATCTTTGAATGATTAACTGTGCAGTTTTACACTGAATGCATTAAAACAGGCTAAACAAGTAGTAACAGAAAACACATTTAATAACCTAAGAAAGCATTTAGGTGGCACCACAACTTCTTCCGCAATCATTATAATTTACAAGAAAGCCAAAATGCTTTCAAACATGCAATTTGAATAACGCAGGAGGTGATATCTGTGCAATTGTTTCAAATTCAGGATTAATCCACAAGTAAAAAAAAGGTTATTAATCCACACGTCATGTGCGTTCCGAACCATGGGTTCAACCGTGATCTGGTACACCCCTAATTTTCAGCAAACATTACTTTAAATAAAAACATTAAAATAAATTTAAAAAAGGATTTTTGGAATAAATGTTAATAAAAAATGTTAATATTCTTTTTATTCTATAAAGGTTTAATTTTTCCAAATTTCAAAGAAAAAATTGTAAATTCAGAAATATAAACATTTGAAAACATGACACTTTTATGTTTTTTTTTGAAAGAAATGTTATTAGTACTTTACAAAATAAAACAAAAATTATGTTTTACTTAAAGGGCGCCTATGATGAAAATCATCTTTTGTAAGCTGTTTGGGCAGGACTGTGTGTAGGTATAGTGTGTCCACAGTCATATTGGAGTGATATAAAGGCAATAAGTCTCTTTTTTTAAATTTCCTGACGTTGTAATAGGGTCCAAATCCCTCCTATTTTGAGGTCCACCGCAACATGACCTAGGAGTGCGGTTTCCCCACCAACTGAATTGATTGGCAGATGCATATTAACATGTCTCCGTAGTAATGCGTATAATCATATCAACAAGACAGGACGTGCACAAAGTAACTAGGATTAAAGGATCTGTTCAGCTTGCTGTGATCATCAATAGGTCATAAAATGTGATTAAGAATGAGTTTTACAAGTTTAAAACGTTTTTAAAACAGTGCATGTTTGTAATGAAAAACAGAAATTTACTTCAGCTTTCAGTAGTTTTAGTACAATTATAAAAGAAGACGCTTCAATCTCAGCTTGTGAACATTAAATCAGGTTTATTTTGTACATTAACATAACGGATATCGATACAGCAGTGGATATTAACGTGCATCCTGTCACATTTTGCATATGAAAACAGTGCAAAGCTGAACGTGTGTGTGTATGCGCGAGCAAACTGTATAACGCATTGTGTGTGACTCATCATTGCAGAAAGGCTTTAATTAACTCCACAACAATTATAACAAATAACATTTGGGAAATTTCTTACTGTAGTAAGGAAGATCTGCTAAATTCTTGTCTGTCACTGTGCTGTTTATTTATGTGAAGGCAACGACTCTGACACATACATGGAAACTATGGGCGAGGAGAACCAGCTCATTCGCATTAAAGGCACAGGCAACAAAAACAGCTACAATGTTATAACAGTTCAAATTTCCCAGATATAAAGAGGTATAATAAATAATCTGACGGGTATTTTGAGCTGAAACTTTACAGACACATTTTGGAGACACAAAAGACTTATCTTAAATCTTGAAAAAAGGGTTAAAAGAAGGTGCCCTTTAAGCTCGCAAAAAAAAAAAAAAACATTAATGAAAAGCTCAGCATTTTTAATTGATTTCTTAATGTTTCCTTTATATATACAGAACCAATCACAGCTAACCAACAAAAACCAACAAAAATTTATGACAGTCCAAATCGGACATTTTTAGAAAGAAGTAGCCAGATTGTGCCTTATAGGAGGCTTTGGGGAGCTCAGGCCTATTCTGTCCCCTCTAAGATCTGCCACAGAAAATGGTAAGAAGCCAGATGGAGGACAGAAACAGAGAGAATGAGATGGAGGAAAGACAGAAGGAGAGAGATCAAGAGCGAGGAAAACGGGGAAAGAAGAGAGAGAAAGAGTGGGGGGGGGGGGGGTGAAGAAAGAGAAGAGCGAGGGGAAAGCAGAGCATATCCTCTCACGCCAGGCCTTGGACTAGATAAGAAGCTGGCTAATATTGAAGCAGGAAATAACTTGGGCAGACGATTAGATGCAGGTTTCATTTTCCAATGGAGCTCGACTCTCATACATATTCTATTAGAAAAGTGTGGGTTTATGCAAAATGCACTGGAATGTGATTTATAGATTTTTTTTTCTCCTCCTGGTTTGCTTGAGCATATAATATTGAGTTACTCCGGCGCCCACAGCGCAACAAAATAATTGGGTCACCAAAATCCCACAATTCAGTGTGCCGTTACTGAGTCTCACAGCACCTATAATGCACCGACATTACCATAAGCAACTGCGCTCCGGCGACATGAATTCAGTCACTTTCAAATGCAAGTGCATGATGGGTTTTGTCTGTGTCACTAGATACTTTAACTAGATTCTAGCGTTGCTGGAACAAGAACCGAGAGACCTCAGTTCACACAAACAAAAACAATGGAGCAAAAAGCACCTAAAATTCTGCAAAATGTACCGTCAAGTCAAAACAGTGAATGTTTTCTTTCCATCCCTGTGGTTAAGCTGCTCAATTCATGGGCATACCAGAGGAGGGTGGTGTTCCAGTCTTGTGTCTGTCATACAGTACACCTGACTACCATTATACTCTCCAAAGAAAACCAGACAAAAGGAAAAATCACTTACGCTGCCAAAAAATGTGGAATTCTGGTTCTAAAACTGATATTATGTACCAATGTCATCCAAAAACTAACAATAAGAGAAAGCTTGCTAATTTATCAAGACATTTTTTGACAGTATTGCTACGCTTTCAGTGCCAGTGCTTTAATTAGTGTTATTATGATCTAGCTTTTATGGTGAGATCTGTTTGGAATGTTGTGCTGCTGTTTTTTTTATTTTTCCTTATTAATGCACAACCACTATATCTATAGACATGCAGACAAGTGTCTCTGAAGCAATTACAGCAGTTCTTGAGGCTAGTGTTACTAAACTAATGGCCGGTTGCATAAACTTTATCGGTTTCACTTTACAATAGGTGACCTTAACTAATATGCACTTACACTAAAATTAATCATTTGTTACACTGTACTATTGTAAATACATGTTTTAACTTTGTACTTATGACTGATTAAACACTTGCATGTAGTAACATCTGAAATACACTTACCTTAACCAAACCTTTAACCTATTCATACCCCCAGTCCTGTGCCCAATCCCACCTCAAGAGCACCAGAAGGGTTGTGCATTACTATATGAACTATACACTCACCGGCCACTTTATTAGGTACACCTGTCCAACTGCTCGTTAACACAAACATTGTTGATGCCAGAGGTCAGAGGAGAATGGCCAGACTGGTTGGAGCTAATAGAAAGGCAACAGTAACTCAATTAACCACTTGTTAAAACCGAGGTATGCAGAAGAGCATCTCTGAACGCACAACATGTCCAACCTTGAGGTGGATGGGCTACAGCAGCAGAACACCACAACGGGTGCCACTCCTGTCAGCTAAGAACAGGAAACTGAGGCCACAATTTGCACAGGCTCATTGGACAATAGAAGATTGGTTGCCTGATCTGATGAGTCTCGATTTCTGATGCGACACTCCGATGGTAGGGTCAGAATTTGGCGACAACTACATGAAAGCATGGGTCTATCCTGCCTTGTATCTACAGTTCAGGCTGCTGGTGGTGGTGTAATGGTGTGGGGGATATTTTCTTGGCACACTTTGGGCCCATTAGTACCAATTGAGCACCGTGTCAACGCCACAGCCTCCCTGAGTATTGTTGCTGACCATGTCCACCCCTTTATGACAGGGGTGTCCACACTCGTTCATGGAGGGCCAGTGTCCAGGAGAGTTTAGCTCCAACCTTAAAAAAAAAAAAACCTGAACCAGCTAATTAAGCTCTTACTAGAAATACTAGAAACTTCCTGGCAGGTGTGTTAAGGAAATTGGAGCTAAACTCAGCAGGACACCGGCCCTCCAGGGCCGAGTTTGGACACCCCTGCTTTATGACCAAAATGTACCCATCTTCTAGGATAACGCATCATGTCATAAAGCGTGAATCGATTTTCTTGAACATGACAATGAGTTCACTGTACTCAAATGGCCTCAACAGTCACCAGATCTCAATCCAATAGCGCACCTTTAGGATGTGATGGAATGGGAGATTCGCATCATGGATGTGCAGCTGACAAATCTCCAGCAACTGCGTGATGCTATCATGTCAATATGGACCAAATCTTTGAGGAATATTTCCAGTACCTTGTTGAATCTGTGCCAGGCAAAAGGAGGTTGATACTAGGTGTAACTAATAAAGTGACTGGTGAGTTTAAGTACATAGTAATTAAGACCACGTAATATAAAGTGGGACCACTTTATCATCTAAATCCAAAAAAGCAAGACTGATTCCACCTCAACTAATTATGAGTTGGTCAAAGTAGTTCTTAAGCAGAGTCTAACATGGAGACTACTGTAGGTTAATCCAACTGACCCCAGCTTGCATAAATATTGTTAAAATATTGTTTCCCAAACATTTCCCATGGTCATTGCTCAGCCAATAACCTCAAACTCACACCATTGTTTGTGAAAGTGTTACTATGCAGGAAAAGAGTCACAACTGTAACACTGTTTTACTTTTTTAACACACCACCATCACAGCTATGAATTTCCCATACAAAAATTAAGCATGGTTTTATGATAGTAAAAACTTAAACCGTTGTCCTTGGCACATTTACCACCGTTTTTAGCATCCCACATAGGATGTTACACATTTTAAGAGGTCATGACTCGTGTCACACTAAAAGAAATGATAAAAACCTTTAAGTACAATATCCTTTCAGCCTGTTCCTCATTTTGCAAGACCTTATGTGGACACCCACTGAGAAGCACATATTGTCAGGGTCAAAGCTTAATTTTATACACACAAAAAAGTATATTTCTAATGAATATTTCAAACAATTTTTCAAGATTCCAAGTGCAGCAATGTTAAAAATGTGAACATAAAACAGGATTGAAAATCAAAATCAACGTGGTGTCTATTGTTAAAAGGTATAAAATGACAAAAAATAATTATTGAGACCCATTAGTTGAAAAGGCATCAGTTGTTCTGCATCGTTGACATTTCTAGACAATTAGTTTTGATATCTCTTTTAATAAATGTCGCTGTATTTTTTTAAACAAAATTTATCTTTACATGTGTTCTCAAAATCAAACAGACATAATCACTCACTTTCCCTTCGCTTTTTTCTTTTCGTTTGCTCTCCCGCAGCCCCCCACACACACTCTCCATCAAACTAAAAATGGATGAGAGACACTTGGCACATCAATCATGGCAGCTTGGCTTCATCAACGAACTCGATTTTGAAAAGGACTCACTAAGACAGAAAATTGCTGCAGCTTCTCTCTGCATTAAAGTCAACCTGCTAACATGATCAGAACAGACCAGACAATGTGTGAAAGTGAGGCTTTGACCCAAACTCTAATTTCATCATTCACACAAACAGACAGCTTCACAAACTACAACTACTGTACATTGTAAAAAAAAATCATCAAATTAACTTTTCTATTCATCTCAACTTAACTCAAACTGACTAAAAATAAACATTGTATAGCTTAAAATATGTAGTTGGAACCTGATTAACTTAAAATTAGTTAAAGCAACATAAAAAAAAAAATATTTGTTGTCTTGACTTTTTGTCATTAAATTGTTTACAGTGTACTTATAATGTAACGTATAATGTAATATACAGTACTGCAGTACTACCAGTGTAGCTATGGTACTAACAAGATGCAAAATACACTGAAATGAGTGTTATTTTACACCTTATGGCACCAAACAAAAATGTTGATTGTTTTCAAATTGGCTTCCAAAACATTCCCAGTCTCCCAATAGTCAGTCAAACTGATAATCCCACTCCAAAATCACACCATTGGTGTAGCCAGTGTTGCTATGATGGGCAGCTCGGATTCTCATATATCACGAAAACGCCAAATTTTTTACCTTTTTTCAGGAAAGAGAGAGTCAACAAAAGTGCCTTGGTTATGACTAAACAGGAAATAAACAGGATTCAATGAGCATTTGAATACACTTTAGCCTTCAGTGAGCAATATCTTTTTAAACATATAATTTCCTAACAATTTAGCAAATGTAAACGTATATTTTACTAAATAGAGCTAATAAAACCATAAAATAGGCAACAGAGGCTCTCTGTGAATATGTACCCCTAAATACTGGAGAGTGTGAAGTATGAAGCCAGAGGTGTAATTAAATTATGTAATTCACGTCTTGCTGCATTTCGTCATTAAAAACAAACAGTACAGGGCGGTATGATTTTGCCAATGGCTTCGTTAATTTTAGCGCTACCAGTTGACCGTTTATTTCCATGCGGACAGCTTTTCCGGTGTTACCAGTTTGCTCACTGGCTTGCCGCGTACGGTGGCAGACTTGGGACGTGGAATGGGGTTCACCCCGATGACAGGGTTCAAGTCCGGCAAAGACTGATTCCAGAAACCAGGAAAAACAAAAGCAAAAATAAATAAATACATAAATAAACAACAGGCTAAAAACATGGTGAAATCAAGCGGCCTCGACAGCTTTTTCTAGATTGATTTTGAAAACATTATTGGTTGGGTTTAGAGAAGTCAGTGTTTCAGTCATGCAGTTGACAGCAAGCTGGCCTGGTCGGCTGAAGTGTATATTGTACCCTCTGGTTGATTTACGCGAGAAGAGGACGCGCAAGAGGAATTTGTGATCATCAAAGCATACACAACAGTCTCTGGTGGATTTGCAAAAATAAAAACTGCTAGCAGACATACCTAAGGTTACGAATTTAGCTGTCCCCAGAAACGTAGACCTGGGTACGTTTCCGCAATGAGCCTGGGTTGAAAATAGGACAAACAGCAGTTTCACTGACTATTTCACTTCACTTTCACAGATATTCAAATAGAACCATAAATTATTTTATGCAATATCGGCATCAATAAGGCTACAATAACCAATGTATTTTCATACAAAGGCCATTTCTAGGGAACCAACTTTACACATTATTTCACGTTATTAAATGCTTTATTGGCATCGATCATTCCATAAAGAATGTTTATTATTCATGTAACATTTCAATTCCACATAAAGTCTTTCTAATAAAAAAAATAGATAATTAAAATACACATAAATGAAACATTACATTTTCTCAGAAGTCAACTTTTCTCAAAATAACTTTTACAAAACTAATGATTTTATTTTTGATAAAATATATTTTATTTTTGATTATGATTTTATTTTTTAATTGTATTTTTTTATTCTCTAAATGTATGTATTTTTTTCAAAACTACAATGTTATTCTCATAATTTAACTTATTTAAAAATAGAAGTTTTTTTAAATACAACAACATCAAACAAAATGTAATGAGTTTATTCTCACCAATTTGTTATCGTCATTTTCCTTAAAATGTAATCTCACATTATGACTTGATTTTTTTGTTTTGATGAGTTGTTTTATTTTATTTTTTATTATTGCTCAGCCCTAATCTCATTGTGTAGAAACCCCCTTTCACGACCTTTAATTTTAACAGTGTACAAGCACATTTCATTTACATCACAACCTCAACTCATTTACTCTTCAACAGCATACAAGGCACATATAGCCTTGATAAACATCCAGTAATGCAAATGTACAACAAAGAGTTCTCATCCACTCCCATCTAAAGCTTCCCACTCTCACTTCATCAAGCCAAGATTTCAGCTCATTGTTTCCATATAATGACAGAACGCAAGCGAGTGCTTTCATATTCGCTAATAGATCAAATGTCTGAAGATAGAAAAACCGAGCGTATTACGACATGATGAAGGTATTTGTTACTCTAAAAGGTTTGCCCACATTTGAAAATGTCACAAGCAGCTTTAAATGGAAGCTGGAGTTCACTTGTCAGGCCGCAAACAGCCGGATGATGACTTCAGAGCTCCCAGAGGCTGGAAATGGAGCCGTTTAATTTGAACCTCATATGTGAACGTGTGATTGTGTCCTACACTGACAATAGCTCCGCCGCATGGATATGGTAATAGGGTCATTGGAGAGAATACGTATAAGAGAAGAGCCATTCCTAACAACCTGGAGTATTTCCCATAATCCCTCAAGTATAATGCTCTCCTACGCCTCACTTTCTGCTACTAAGTGGGAACTTTGTTTTTCACGACTTCGCCTTTAGCGGGATAAGCTTCCTGTTTTTTACTTTTTGAGGATGTGTTTTATTGGCTTATCGCAATATGAATCTTGCTAAGATAGCAGAGTTTGGAAAAGAAGCGTCTAACCCTTTGCGAGCAGCCAGGGGAAAATGGGAAATTGTGAAAAATGTTTTTCTTTTATGGTCTCTCATTTTTGCTGAGGTGGAATAATGGTATTCCAATAATTACAAAAATAACTGTGATGAAAATCAATAGAAACTTGAAAGTGAAACTATAATATGATAAATGATTTTTTTAAACATACTGTATAAAGTTTATCTCCTGCCTAGAACATGCATTTGTAAGCTTTTTTTAAGGCCACAGGACACGAAATATGGTGATTTTCCATTCCAAATTTAAGGTCAATAATATGTTTTATTTTCAAGAAATATTTTAGAAAAACCTTTAATATGAATGCATTAAAATGTATTAAAAGTTATTGTAATAAATGCATTTATAATATTAGTGTTTTTGTATTTCAAACAAGTGCTGTTCTTATGAACATTCCACTTAACAGATCATCATGAAATTACTTTTAATTACTTTTATTTTTAAATATTTTTTATATTATTAAAATAAAATAAAATAAAAATTAAATTAAACTAAAGTAAATTAAATTAAATAAAAATTTAATTCAATTAAATTAAAAATTAAATGAAATTAAAAACTCTTGTAAAAATTTTATAAAATAAATAAACCCATCAAAAAAAATATTAATTTAATTAAATAAAATACAAAAAAGATAAAATAAAAAACTCTCATAAAATAAAAAATAAATTAAAATAAATAAACCCAACAAATAAAACAACATAAAACAAAATAAAATCAAAACAGAATACAGATTGGGGGTAATAATTAAACATACTATTTAGATTTAATAAATGCAGAATGAATAATATTAGACGATAAAATATTAAACTTTTATTATGCAACGTTTATACTCATAATTTTAAAATTGCTATAATTATTATTTATTTATTTTTAAAAATAATAATTTTGTTGCTTTGTTTCTTTAATATAAAAGTATTTATTTTCTTTTTCTTAGTACAATAAGGGTGTCACGGTAGTGCAGTGGGTATCCGGATCGCCTCACAGCAAGAAGGTCACTGGTTTGAGCCCCGGCTGGGTCAGTTGCCATTTCTCAGTTTTGGGTTTTCTCCGGGTGCTCCGGTTTCCCCCACGGTCCAAAGACATGCGCTATAGGTAGATTGAATGGGCTAAATTGGCTGTAGTGTATGTGTGTCGATGCAAGAGTGTGTGGGTGTTTTACAGTGTTGGGTTGCGGCTGGAAGGACATCCGCTGCATAAAACATATGCTGGATAAGTTGCCGGTGCATTCCGCTGTGGCAAACCCCTGATCGATAAAGGGACTAAGCCGAAAAGAAAATGAATGAATAAATGAATCTTAGTAAAATAGTTGATTTTTTAAATATTTCATGTATATGCTGTTAACTTATTTAATACTTTGTCATGCGTTATTTTCCAGAATGTCCACAGACCCCTGCTGCAATGATAGATATATTTATATTAAAACATAATATTCTACAGGGATTTTTTATATATTATATTTACAAAAATATTAATATTAACATTTAACATATTATCAATGTTATGATTTAAATATGAACTGGTAATGTATTTATTCCTCTGTATTTGTTACTCAAATTATATGATATATGTCATGATAATACGTCATGATAATTTACAATACTTAAGGTTTTAGTTCAAATAACTCCCATGAATGATGCCATACAGTTAGCAAACTACACTTCCTTACTATGAAAGCATTTTTAAATACATTTTCCACTAAATACAAAGCTTTTGTTCGGTTATCCATATTAATACCACATCAAGTGGCCCACTTCAATCTACACACCCAAGAAGAAAAGAAAAGAACAGAACATTACCTTCACATCCCATGAATAAAACCCCTGTATAAATATGTGCTTCAATGCATATAAACATATAACAGCATACACACGAGCCACCATTAACTGCTATTCTTTTCCTGAAAATGGAGATGGTAGCATTGGGATCAAGTGTGGGTTGACATACAGCGAACAAAAGTAAAAAATTAAATAAAAAAAGCAGTAAATGTGCAAACGCCTATGAGAGGCAGCAAGGAGAACAGTGGCAGGCAAACAGGCAGCAATAAAGAAAAGTCTTTGAACCAGTGAGCCTGTTAAGTCTTAAAATGCTTAAAACGAATGCAAACTGCAGCTCGGTGTCACCACGGTGTTTGTATCCTCATCAAGGTCCCCGTCCCGCCGTCTTTTCCCCGCTTCATTTCACACAAACGCACGAAATGTAGGGATTTCCTTAAGCTTCATCTTGAATTCACTTTGAAAGATTTCTGTGCCATTTTGGTGGTTGGTAGTTTTGGGTGGTGGCGGTGTTGGTGGTGAAAAGACCCAATTATGGTGTGTGGAAACAGGATTACTGCAGTTTAAGTCTAGTAATGCATTGTTATCCTTATTGGATCAATGAATCTTTGCTATCTTGGTGTCTAATGATAAGCCAGAGATAATGAAGAAACTTTGTGACACCTTTAAAGTAAAACAAAAATAAAAGCTGAGCTGTAATGTAATTTCTGTATTTGTTTCTGCTGATCAATGCTTGATTCAATTACTGGTACAAGGATCAGCAGGTTTTAATGTGGTGGCCAAGGACGAGATATCGATGTGATATATACACTGTAAAAACTATTTGGATGGATGGATGGATGGATGGATGGATGGATGGATGGATGGATGGATGGATGGAGGGATGGATGGAGGGATGGATGGATGGATGGATGGATGGATGGATGAATAGATGGATGAATAGATGGATGAATAGATGGATGGATGGATACCAATGAATACAGTATTTGTTCTATTCTATACTAGTTGACTATTCAAAATCATGAATAGATAGATAAATATTCAGATGGATGGATGGATGGATGGATGGATGTACCAATGAATACAGTATTTATTCTACTCTATACCAGTTGACTATTCAAACTCTTGGATAGATAGATAAATAGATAGATAAATGGATGGATGGACGAATGGATGGATGAATCTATACCAATGAATACAGTATTATTCTATTCTATACTAGTTGACTATTCAAAATATTGGATAGATAGATAAATATATGGATGGATGGATGGAT
This sequence comes from Danio kyathit, assembly GCA_903798195.1. Lineage (NCBI taxonomy): Eukaryota > Metazoa > Chordata > Actinopteri > Cypriniformes > Danionidae > Danio > Danio kyathit. The sequence goes on from LR812534.1 coordinate 45,366,229, forward strand.
GGATGGATGGATGGATGGATGGATGGACCAATGAATACAGTATTTATTCTACTCTATACCAGTTGAATATTCAAACTCTTGGATAGATAGATAAATAGATAGATAAATGGATGGATGGAAGGATGGATGGATGGATGGATGGACGGATGGATGGATGGATGGATGGATGGATGGATGGATGGATGGATGGATGGATGGATGGATGGATGGATGGATGGATCTATACCAATGAATACAGTATTTATTCTATTAGTTGACTATTCAAAATCTTGGATAGATAAATAATGGATGGACGGAAGGATGGATGGATGGATGGATGCACCAATGAATACAGTATTTATTCTACTCTATACCAGTTGACTATTCAAACTCTTGGATAGATAGATAAATGGATGGATGGATGGATGGATGTATCTACCAATGAATACAGTATTTATTCTATTCTATACTAGTTGACTATTCAAACTCTAAGATAGATAGATGATAGATAGATAGATAGATAGATAGGCTTAACTAGGTTAATTAGGTTAACTAGGCAGGTTAGGGTAATTAGGCAAGTTATTGTGTAACGATGGTTTGTTCTGTAGACTATCGAAATAAAAATTAGCTTAAAGGGGCTAATAATTTTGTCCTTAAAATGGTGTTTAAAAAATTAAAAACTGCTTTTATCCTAGCCAAAATAAAACAAATAAGACTTTCTCCAGAAGAAAAAAACATTATCAGACATATTGTGAAAATTTCCTTGCTCTGTTCAACATCATTTAGGAAATAATTATAAAAGAAAAAAAAATTCAAAGGGGGGCTAATAATTCTGACTTTAACCGTATATATTATATGGTGGCGTGGTGGCGAGGTGGGTAGCACTGTCGAGCTGTATGTGTAGTGTATGTGTGTGAATGAGAGTGTATGGGTGTTTCCCAGTGATGGGTTGCAGCTGGAAGGGCATCTGCTGCCTGAAACATATGCTGGATAAGTTGGCGGTTCAATAATAAAGCGACTAAGCCGAAAAGAAAATGAATGAATATATATATATTATTTGTATTTTTTTTGGAGCAGAGGGGGGTTAAAATCAATATTAATCAAAATTTTGATTATTTATTTATAACAATTATATTTCATACTTTGTATTATTTTATAGTTATTACACATATCATTCATTAAAAAATTTCTTTATATTATGTATATCGATCTTAAATATTAAACAAATATCTGTTTACTTTTTTATTTTATTATTAAATAATTCTGATTACTTTATTTTTTACTGATTTTTCTTCAAACATTTCCCTGTTCCCCATTTATAGATATTTTAACCATTTTAGTTACAGACCTGTAATCCCCTTGACATGACAAAGCACCATGTGACCAGTAGAGACACGTGTCGGGTCAGAGTTCATCTCTCAAACCCAGTCCTCTGGTCACTCCATGGGCTTCTAGTGTGAAACCCTGACAAGCGTCCCGAAGAGCAGCCCTGAGAGCAGCTCTAATGAGAACTGGGACTGCTTTCAGGTCAATGGGAAAATGACCCTAGATTTGAACATGGGCCACTGAGGCTTCATCCTCTCCAGAGGGGTGTGTGAAAGCACAGAGGGACAGAACCGCTGGGATAAAGCTAAATCCAGCTCTATTTGTTTCAGCTCATGGCCCAACATGATGACCCACAACTAGACCAAGGGTAAACCCTGCCCGATCACTTCAATGTCCACCCAGACGGAGAGACATGATGGCCTGGGCATTCTCTGTTATACTGCAAGTCCAAAGGGATGCTGAAGTAAAAGTCCAGCAAAATGCGACATAAAAAAAAAACACTGCTGCAAAACTGCCAGTGGCTGACATGAAAATGATGCAGCCATTATGGGACTCGTCTGGAGACTTTGAGCAGCACAGGCAGCTATAAACGTAAACTTTGTTCCTGATTGAATGAAATTAGATAGAAAAGAGAGTAGAGAAGAAAAGAAAACAGTTCAAACTTTTTTAGGCACAAGAGGGCAAGAATGTGGACCTCCTTAAAACTAATTAGAAAATAATCCATACTGCAATAATAAATCATTACTCACCAACTATCTTTCAGTTTAGCCCCTAATTTATCAGGGGTTGCCACAGCAGAATGAACCACCAATTACTCTGGCATATGTTTTTATGCAGCGAATGCCCTTCCAGCCATAACTAAGCACTGGAAAACACCAATACACCCTCTCATTAATTAATAAATAATTAATAATTAAATAAATAATTGAGTACCCATTTATTTAAAAATATATATTTTAAGAACCGCTACACTACATGCACATAAGAATAAAATAGCATTACTTAAAGAAGCACAGCTTAAAAAATAGGCTCATTTAACAACTCACCTATGTTGCATAATTTTTTTATTCATTCAGTCAATCTCTGGGTCTGGCGGGGTAATTTTTAGCTTAGCTTAGCACAAATCATTGAATCAGATTGGACCATTAGCATCTAGCTCAAAAATGAGTTTCCATAATTTTCATAAAATTGACTCTTCTTACATTACATTATGTGCAGAAGAGAGAAAAATGAAAGAACTATACTCTTAGAAACAAACAATAACAAAGGAACTTTGCTGCTGTTCTATGGCTGCAGCAGTCACCTGAAAATTGTCCCCAGCTAGGCAAGTTCTAATGTGAATGGCACACTTTCCCAGTGCGAGAAAGAAGTTAGCTGATTTTCAGGCACTCCACAGCAAAGTTTCTTGATTATTATACCAGAATGAGAGCATACTTCCTATTGAATCTAAATCAACCTTGCAAATAGCAAGGTCTTAGTACAAGTCTTAGTACACAATGTAACTACAGAAGATTTAAATAAGAAAATGATCTAAACTCTTTGATCATTTTTGAGCGAGATGCTAATGGATGCTAATCAGATTCAATGATCTATGCTAAGCTAAGCTAAAAGTGCTCCCGTCACACCCAAATATGAACTGAATGGATTCAAAACAGCTAAAACTCAACTATATAACTGTAGGAGAGTTGTAAAATGAGCCAATTAAATAATAATAATAATAATAATAATAATAAAAATAAAGTGGAGTGTTTCTTTAAAACCTGTGCTCCACATAGTTTGTCAACCAAGAAGTCGAAGATGAAGAAGACAAAAAAGAAGAAGACTAAGACCAATACAACAAAGATGAAGACTAAAACCAGACGACGAAGACAAAGAAGACGAAGACAAGGAAGATAAAAATGAAGACCAAGATGAAGAAGAGGACAACAAAGACCAAGACGAAGAAGAGGACGACTAAGACCAAGAAGACAAGGATGAAGATGACAACCAAGAAGTCGAAGATGAAGAAGAAGATGAAAAAGAAGATGACGAAGACCAAGACGAAGACCAAGAAGACAAAGATGAAGACTAAAACCAGACGACGAAGACAAAAAAGATGAAGACAAGGAAGATAAAAATGAAGACCAAGAGGAAGAAGAGGACAACAAAGACCAAGACGAAGAAGAGGACAACTAAGACCAAGAAGACAAGGATGAAGACTCAGGGCGTACTCACACTATGTACAGTTGCGTTGAACCGGGCCAAAGAACGCTTGTCCCCCCTCCCGTCTCCCCCGACGGCCCGCACTCACATTACATTCGGGCCTGGGCACGCTTATGTCATCGATGACGCGCTGCTCAGTAAGCGCTCTCGCTCAGCACAGTGGAGATTTCTTTAGTTATATCGTTTAAGTCGTTTGATATGCTGTGACACGCAGTCTAATATTTTGCGCAACAGATCAGCCACTATTGACGCTCATACACAATCATCTCGTGCTGCAAGAATTAGGAGGTTTGCTGAAGGTGCAGCTGTCGTGCAGTGAGGGGTTTGCGTCTTTAATAAACTACGACAGTTTGCATTTACCTGGGCACGGTTCGGATAGCATAGTGTGAGTACGCCCTAAGACCCGACGACTAAGACCATAAGACCAAGAAGATGACAACAAAGGAAAAGACTAAGATCAAGAAGAAGAACAAGACGATGAAGACAAATAAGAAGACTAAGACGACAAGTCTGTGACTTTGAAACCAAGATATTCCCATATTACAGACGTGCTGTTTTTCTTTTAAATTAATTAGTCTGTACTTCTGAAGTGGCATCATCCCACTTGTCTGCGCTTTCCTGTTTGTTTGTTTTTTATTGTGGGTGTTTCGAATAGTTCGGTTGCGCAATTATGATTGGGCAGAACGAAAGTGTGCTAACTCAATTGGCTAGTAAGACGGAGGTCACGCATTTGCTCTGGGTTGGGGAAGTTAAATAATATACATTTCATATCACAGCCTCTTGCGATTAGCTAATCGCAACATTTAAAATCGCGACTGCGATTCGATTTTGATTAATCACACAGCCCTAATTTGAAATATGAATTGCACTTAAAATCCTCCTAATGCAAAACAAAATCTCTACAAGTCACCATCCCTTAAGAGCACGCTGTCATTTATAAATATAGACAGAACCTGGAGGCAAGGTGACTACAGGCAGCTGCTCTCTTTTGTAAAACTACAGTTTATTATGGAAAGCGTTGCGATGGATGTATAAAACTCATAAATCTCTGTCTGGCACGGCTGTATTTGTGTGTGCGAGCGTAAACACGGGCGCACACTGGCGTGAACATGTTTCTCATTATGCCGTGCAAATGTCTCGCTACTGTCGGTCTGGAGCTGTTCGAATGCCATTATTACAATTCCACACTTGGGTTCACGTGTGCCCACATCAGCGGCACTTCAGCCTGAGCAGATCAGTCTCGACAGCTCCCGCTGGAGGATCCCACAAGTCATCTGTAGTGGCAGTCGGGAGTGTTTGAGCAAGCTTCTACTGAGTGTCCTGTTGTTCGGAGAGAGCTTGCATTCGGGAGGGATGATACTGACAGGGAGATGGGCTTAAGGCTATGCTTAACTAAAGTTTCTGCAGTATTTTTTTCCCTTAAAAAAGGAATTGGCATGTGCATAATATGACAGTGTGACAATATATTACAGTTACCTTGGTAGTATGGCTTACTTTTGGGAGGTTTCCACTAGGGCTGCACAATATATTGTTTCTGCATTGATATTGCAATGTTCAAATCTGCAATAGTCACACCGCAGTACCTGCAATGTCATGTTGGGATTATTAAAACTTGATCTAATCTAAAAGGTTCTAATAATGTCTAATAATTCTAATATATTTTTAGGTCTTTAACTGTAAGAGTTCAAGCTAATTTAAACTATGTGGGCACAAGAAATTCTAAAGTTTGCCACTTTAACAAAGATTAATTGTTTAATTAATTATACAATGAAGACTACAGTGTTCATTTACATTTGATTAATCCGTTTCTGAACCTCAATGCTGTTAAGACTCCACCAAAAACCATCAAGCACTGTTTATTTCAATTATATTATTAGGTTTTCATCTGTGCTTTGTTTTATCTTGTATATTTTTGTATACTTTTGTATATTTTATGCAGATCCACTCTATTAAAATTATTAATTCTTTCCAAATAGTAACTCAAGTCATCTTGTGAATTATATCCACATCACAATATATACTTTTTACACCACCTCAGCTGAGGTTCCAATGAGCCATTCCACTGCTAAAATATGACATGTAAACATTGCACATTGCTGACTGGCCAAAGAGAATCATCACTACCTGCACCATTAGATTTGCTATATGAGACAACAAATCTGCTAGAGTTAAACTGTCAGCATAATTAATAAGTTTATTGAACAAATGCAACTAAAAATGATCTCATGGTACAAATGAAAAGTGCAGACGCAAAAGCCTCTAAGTGCTGTTTGAAATGTTCTTCTAAAATGTGCATTTTTCTCAGCCTCCCATGTTTATGTTTAGTTATTACATTTTAAAGGTAATGAAAAAAATCTATTAATCACAATTAAGAAACTACACACAGGAGCCTGAGAAAAATGCTCTCGCCTCGGCTGATAGAAAAACACCAAATTGAAACATTTTTTAAGAAGATACTCAACACTTTGTGCCACACAGCTACATTGCTTTTACAATAAAAATCTGATTGCAGTAGAGGCATCTCACTCACTTAGAACTCATCTAAACTGCAGTGGAAAATGTGTCAAGTCATAGCATGCTGTGAAGAGCCAATAATATGATACACATTACATCCTCCTGAAATGTTTGTTTGACCAGACCAACTCTATTGTCTTAAGCCAATAAAAGGCTCGCTA
>LR812534.1:45374910-45459910 GCA_903798195.1 Danio kyathit
AACATTCTTTCAAGTTTGCCACCTCAATACAATCACCACGTTAGCCTGACATAAAAGCCTGTGTTTGTCACATTTGCAAAAACACTGCAGAAATATTCACTTTAAAGTCTTCCCTGCGCTTCATATTTTACATTTAACTTTGAGCTTTAGTCTCAGCTTTCCTCTTTCCAATCCTTCAGAGAGCTCTGACTCTCTGTGTGTCTGCGTTATCGCTTCTCTCTGCTCTTTTGTCTTGAGCTCAGCATCTTCCTCACTGCTCATCATCCTCGGTGTCGAATCTACAGGCTTCCTCTAATCCCCCTTCTCAGTCTCTCGCTCTCCTCAACCCTGTTACACTTCTTATCGCCTTTACTCGCTTTTTTTCTTGGGCCTCTCGCTCTGTCTGGCTCTGTCTCTCTCTCTCTCTCTCTCTACAATCTGTCTGTAATTCTCATTTATGTGCTTTCTCTCTGTTAGGTTAATTGCAGTCGGCTGCGCTCCTGCCTCCGCTCGTATGACACCGGCTTGTCTTTGTTGTTTTTTTTAGGAGAATGGTGGTATTTAGGGAAGATGGCTGAATGATGTAGGATAGAAAGACAATTATTCCTGCAGTAGGAGCATCTATGCTCAGTCTTTCAACAGTGTTATTAGAGAAGATGCTCTTTTTTTGTTTTGCTAGTATGGTTAGGTGCCATGTGAGGCTAATGGGACCTGACAACGGTCAGGTAAAAAAAAAATGTAATAGTTTTATTTAACAGAGATGCATTACATTGATAAAAAGTCACAGCAAAGACCATTACTTTATATTACTTTATCAAAATGTATGAAAAAACATCCATTAATTAAAATGAATAATCCACTTTTCTGTGGGAAACTGGCTCCTTTTACAAATCACCTAGAGTCAGGGGCAGACTTAGTGATTTGGAGGCGCTAATCAATTCCAGGAATGGGAGGCCCTAGCATTTAAACTCAAAACACTCTCTTTCTCTACAGATATTTTTTTTATGTAGATTTGTTTTTTATGTAAATAAACTCCATGTTAAAAATATATTTCAAGTGGAAGCTTTATCTTCTTAATGTAAAATTAAATACAATAAATTAGCAAATAAAGACAAGTTCAGTTAAATGGCCATTTTTGTGATTAAACTTTAATATTTGCATGTGCAGTACAGAAGGAATGTTTCACTATTCATTGGGGTCCCCAGTTTTATAGACAGATTTTACAACATATGATAAAAAATTTATAAAAGAGCTATACAGGGAGTGCAGAATTATTAGGCAAATTAGTATTTTGACCACATCATCCTCTTTATGCATGTTTTCTTACTCCAAGCTGTATAGGCTCGAAAGCCTACTACCAATTAAGCATATTAGGTGATGTGCATCTCTGTAATGAGAAGGGGTGTGGTCTAATGACATCAACACCCTATATCAGGTGTGCATAATTATTAGGCAACTTCCTTTCCTTTGGCAAAATGGGTCAAAAGAAGGACTTGACAGGCTCCGAAAAGTCAGAAATAGTGAGATATCTTGCAGAGGGATGCAGCACTCTTAAAATTGCCAAGCTTCTGAAGCGTGATCATCGAACAATCAAGCGTTTCATTCAAAATAGTCAACAGGGTCGCAAGAAGCGTGTGGAAAAACCAAGGCACAAAATGACTGCCCATGAACTGAGAAAAGTCAAGCATGCAGCTGCCAACATGCCCCTTGCCACCAGTTTTGCCATATTTCAGAGCTGCAACATCCCTGGAGTGCCCAAAAGCACAAGGTGTGCAATACTCAGAGACATGGCTAAGGTAATGACCACCACTGAACAAGACACACAAGCTGAAACGTCAAGACTGGGCCAAGAAATATCTCAAGACTGATTTTTCTAAGGTTTTATGGACTGATGAAATGAGAGTGAGTCTTGATGGGCCAGATGGATGGGTCCGTGGCTGGATCGGTAAAGGGCAGAGAGCTCCAGTCCGACTCAGACGCCAGCAAGGTGGAGGTGGAGTACTGGTTTGAGCTGGTATCATCAAAGATGAGCTTGTGGGGCCTTTTCGGGTTGAGGATGGAGTCAAGCTCAACTCCCAGTCCTACTGCCAGTTTCTGGAAGACACCTTCTTCAAGCAGTGGTATAGGAAGAAGCCTGCATCCTTCTAGAAAAACATGATTTTCATGCAGGACAATGCTCCATCACACGCGTCCAAGTACTCCACAGCGTGGCTGGCAAGAAAGGGTCTAAAAGAAGAAAAACTAATGACATGGCGTCCTTGTTCACCTGAGCTGAACCCTATAGAGAACCTGTGGTCCATCATCAAATGTGAGATTTACAAGGAGGGAAAACAGTACACCTCTCTGAACAGTGTCTGGCAGGCTGTGGTTGCTGCTGCACGCAATGTTGATGGTGAACAGATCAAAACACTGACAGAATCCATGGATGGCAGGTTTTTGAGTGTCCTTGCAAAGAAAGGTGGCTATATTGGTCACTGATTTGTTTTTGTTTTGTTTTTGAATATCAGAAATGTATATTTGTAAATGTTGAGATGTTATATTGGTTTCACTGGTGAAAATAAATAATTGAAATGGGTATATATTTGTTTTTTGTTAAGTTGCCTAATAATTATGCACAGTAATAGTCACCTGCACACACAGATATCCTCCTAAAATATCTAAAACTAAAAACAAACTAAAAACTACTTCAAAAAATATTCAGCTTTGATATTAATGAGTTTTTTGGGTTCATTGAGAACATGGTTGTATACAACTTGCCTAATAATTCTGCACTCCCTGTATGATTAATATAGGCTTCTTGGCATTGGTCGGGGCTCCCTAAATCCCTGGGTCCTAAGTGGCTGCTTACCTCACTTATTGGTTAAGTCTGTCCCTGCCTAGAGTTAAACTGTTGAGTTTTCCGTTTTTTATTCCATTCAGCCGATCTTCAGGTCTGGCAGGAGCACTTTTAGCTTAGCTTAGCATAACATTGTGAATTTTTTAAAAGAGGTGCTAATGGTCTAATTACACAAAACATTGCTTCAAACTACAAAAAATGGCAATACTATGTTACTGTGAAAATATATAGTATATATTAGTATACATTATTATATATTAGTGATATATTAAACTGCTACTGTGAAAAATATATATTATATATTAGAATATATTATTTTATATAAGTGTATATATTAGAAAATACAGCATATATTATTTCTTATACAAAACATTATTTCAAACTACAAAAAAATGACAATACTGTGTTACTGTGTATTGTGTTGCGTTTCAACACAGTTAACAGTTATCAGAGCATAGATAAGTTTGCCATAATGCAATTTAAAAGCATAAACAAATGGAAAACACCTCTGAATCACAAGCTACAATCAACTCCTAATTAACAGAATTTTTGTGTACAGTATACATTAGTATATATTACGATTCCACTTATTAAATTTTAAGAAAGAAAGAAAGAAAGAAAGAAAGAAAGAAAGAAAGAAAGAAAGAAAGAAAGAAAGAAAGAAAGAAAGAAAGAAAGAAAGAAAGAAAAAAAGAAATTTAAGTAAAAAAAAATTATTCAGTTGTTTTTGACCCCAACGACTTTTATTAAAATGTGTTCTTTTGTGTTTCACAGAAAAACAAGGAGGTCAGTTTTGCAATGACATGAGGGTGAATAAATTATTACACAATTAAAAATTTTGGATAACATCATGGACACCATAGAATATGTTAAATGTTGATAAACTCTGTCAGCAATCAAGTGTAATTCTGAGTCAATTGGAAGCACAGAGTTTCTGAAAACTTCCTCGGGCTGTTTTTCTAAAGTGGAGCGTTTTCCAGCTCTCGGCTTGTTGCTGCTGCCAGTTTGCAGAAATTGAGGCTAACTGGAGGTCAGCTGAAGAAGTGTGTGTTCGAAAAACAAATGAACTCATGTAAGAGAGTTCCCAGAGAGCTGAAAAAAACTACAAGGCAAAACGTCCAGAGTCCTTCATAAAAATCAGCCTATAATCTTTTGATAAGGAAGTCGAGGAAGACATTTTTTTATAACAAGCTGTTAATAAAAGTGATTAAAACGTGTGTATTCTTTGCCACCTTTACTTTCATCCTTTATTAAATCACCCTCATGCTGTTCAAAACCAACATAACTTTCTTTCTTTATAAGAACAGAAAAGAAAATATCTTATATAAATGACCATACCATCTCTAAGTCACTGGAGTCCAGCATTTCTTTGTACCCCATTGGCTTTTACGGTATGCTCATAAGCAATAGGCCTACTTCAAAATGATATTAGTTTATCCCCTAATGTTTTCGCAGCGCACATCTTTTATCACAGCTTAAATTCTGTGGGAAACCTGCACCAGTGACTTACAAACTGTGCCTAATTATCTCTGATTTATGAGTAAGCACCTTAATTGCCGCTAGTCTCGATGTGCAAGTGTGTCAGCAAACATTTTATTTTTATTTTTTTTTTTACATAATTTTTCTTAAAAGAAATAACAACCCCCTACGTTCCAACATCTTTCGCACTAAAGCATTCGAGCGAAAGTGTACCAGCGGCCACATAAATAAAGAACAAACTCCAGGTGGCTGCAAGGGCACGGGACACAACTCACTCAAGAGAGATCTGGAGAAACAAGGCCAAGTAATTAAGGTTACCAGAAAACATGAACAAACATGAACACACTGCTTATATAAGCAAGGTGGACCCTGTTAAATCTATCCAGGTGTGGCTGTGCTGAAAGACTTTCTCTTCCCGGCATAATATATTACTTATTGAGTGTAATTCAAATAGCCATCCGTCTCCGGAGAGACTTTCTGCTTGCATCAGGCCCACCACATTCATTATCATATCAGTTAAAGTGATTATATGCAAATGGCTCCGCCCAGCAGCCGCGTCTAGATATCAATTACAATGACAGCCAGTCTCGCGCGACGCGTGTTATTATGGTAATTCTTTCCCGAAATAGATTGCACCTGAGATGAACAGAACAAATGAATAAGAGAAAAAGAGAGCACGGCAGGCTTTAAAAGACAAAGATTCAACTTGAACTTTTTTTTTTTACTGCAAAAGGAAGCCTAGTGTACCAGTATGAGCTAACCAGCATTTCCAGCTTAAAAGACTTGCTTCTTATCTCAAACACCTTCTTGTGAGACAGAATAACTGAACTACCATCAGCTGGAATTGTTCCATCTTGAAATGTTGTTGTCATTGTTGTTTCTTGTTGGAAAATTTAGTTTGAGAGCATTCTGCAGCATGATAACTGTTTTTTATTGTCTATACAAGAGATGCCCAAAGTAAGGCCAGCGGCCATGGTAACCTTTGATTTGACCCACCGAATCAAGAGAGGGAAAAGGGATGGGAAAGTGGAATGGGAAGATGGTTTGGGCGAATACCTTTGGCAGAGAATGTGATTTCGAATTTAACGTAACATTTGTTTGTTTGTTTTATTGCTGAGCTACAAAAAAAGCCAACAGAAATTAAATGTTTCAATTAAACGTTTTGAATAATTGGACTTTTAAAATGTAAATACTGTGATTTGACAGAGGACAGTGCACAAGACATCGGTGAGCAAATTAAGGCAAATGCAGGAGCAGCCCGAATAGTGCATTTAACATTGAACTCCATTGTGTTATAAATGGGATTGTTATTGTTTTTCGAGCTTTCTACATTTTCTATATCATAGTTTATTTTGATCAACAGTTTGTCTATACTGGCATTGACTAGTAAAAAAATTGTAATTAACTGTTTTAATCTGATCACAAGACTAAAGCCTCATTCACACTACGAGTGACTCGCATCGGCAAAGCAACATGTGACTGTTCATTTCAACGGATTTCAACTTCTGGTGACCTCCGTCTACGCAAGCGACAGCGACTGTTGGCGACAAGGTGGCCGTGTCGAGTGACACGACAAAGTTGAGAATACTTCAACTATATGCAAATGAAGACCGACTTTCTTGAGTGACAGCCAATAGGAACACAGCTTTTACCTAAAATTGTGCTGTGGGATTTAGATGAGCCAAAAAAAAAAGCTTCTTCAGTTTAGAAATAAGATATTATTTATACCTCAACCACTGGACTTACTATTACCTTGAGAACTAATTACTGCTTCTCCACAGGCACTTACTGTACAGTTACCACAGGGAGAATATGCAGCAGACTCAAGGATACACTGCTTCCCTTTCTAATTTTTCTATGGTAGAGTAATCTGTCATGCTGATGAGACACTAAATGTCAGATGTGTGTGTGTGTGTGGACATATCCACAGACTGAGATATAGGACAATGTGTTCACACACTTTATGTGCTACCTTCAAGCCTAATGCTGCAGCCGATGAGACACTGAATTACTGATCCCTTTGACTGTATTAGCAGCATCTACACCACACTCCGACCACGAATGGTTCCAGCACCCCTGAGGCACTTTCCTCAACCTCTGATTAAAAAACAACCTCCGAGCAGTAAAACACCATCATTTCCAGCCAAAAATGAAGCCAAGTCAGCAGATCTTATAATGTATGCTCTACTCAACACCTGCAGCAAAAACAAACCCCTATCGTTCACGGAGGTCTGGCATCCATTGAATCCCTCTAAATCCAAATAAATAATCCAAGACCGTGGCTTGGTCATGGTATATATATATATATATATCACATTATACATGGCAGCGATCCAGCTTTAGTGTACAGAGAGAACTCCATTATGTAAAACAAACAAGTGACCTAACTAACACATTGTAGTTGTCTTTACTTAATGTGTGATTTGTAGATTTTAACTGTAAAAATGTATATACTAGGTTTTTTTTTTGGTCAGAAAACCCTACTTAAGATCAAATGATGTGTATAAGCACCATTTTGTCAAGGTAGTTTCTAGTTCCCAGCATGATTTGCTTTAGAATGAAGAAGTAAATGCTGAAATAAAGTAATATTTTGGGTTTTTGCCCAAGATTGCATATGAATATAAAGTAAACTATAAAGAAACACTTGTACACTAGTACTGCAAAGATTTTGAAGTGCAAATCATATGAATACTTTATTATTTATGAAAAATGGCAGATAAATTATGTTCAAATACCATTCAGACTATCAACAGTATATTCATACTGTATGGAACTGCAACAGTATTCAACTCAGTACATAAATGAAAAATTTAAACTAAATTAGCTGTTACCACCCTGAAGTACTTTTTTTTGTACTTTTAGCAGATTTGTGTGTGTTGAGCATCAGTTAAAACAACATTAGCACCTGTCAGCTTTAATTGTGGGGAAATCTGGATAATTTTGAGCTTTTGTCAGCTAATTTCATCTTCCGGGTTTAAAACTATTTTTGGGGCGGGATCAAAATCGGTGATGAAGCGCAAATTTGCTAGTGGAAACGCATCAGTTTCTCATTATTATTCATAGCGGAGATTTCTTATCCTATGAGAAGACCCTGCTTCTTAATTATTCATGAGAGCACATCCTTCCTGAAGACAAGGCAGACCAGCATGCCAAGCTGTGAGAGCCAATGACTGGGTGAGACCGTGTCTACGCACAGCATGGTTCATAAGTGTTTGTTTCCATGATCCACTGGGTCTGTTGCATGTTTTTCCTCATGATTCTGTCAGGGCCGATACAGCAAAGGTGTTGGTTTGCAGCAAGCATTTTTGTCAGGAGAGCTGTACGAGAATTGGAGAATGGCAGACTCTGTCTTTTATCAGTTGAGTTCGTTACCATTCAGACACATCGCCTAAATCCGTGCTGCTGTGTTCGCCTATTTTTAAAATCCTCCAGATTACTGGCAGGGTTAATGGTTGGAATAGATAGGGCAAGAGACTTGCTGCACTGGTCCACTGTGTCTGCATTCAGACCCGAGTATTGAGGAGGAGAGAAGTCCTCCTCATTTATAGTGTTTATATGAACACGATTATCTTTATGATGATATAACAAATTGTGGTTATGTGTATATGAAATTACGAATAACAAATGTAGCAGGACATTAAATTACTTTGTTTATTTCTTTGCTTTTTAACTTTGTAAACTATAAAATCATGGGTCTCCTCACGGTTTGTGTCTCATTTTGTGAGCCAACTGACAGCAGTTGTTCGCGCCCCTCTTTTTCCTCTGCTCTGCCGGCCACACCCACTCCTTCCATCTGCTTGCAGAGTTCCACGCCCATCTCAGAGCATTTTCTGAAAAAATTCTAAGGTAGACTTGAACCGAAAGAGGGAGGTTTCAGGGCCCTTTAAAACTAAAAACTGCTTTTTTCCTTAAATTTATTTTGAGGCACTTGGTATACATATAATTTTAACTAATTCGATCGTACAGTGTGTGAATATTTGGGCTAAAATAAGAAAAAGCATGACAATGAACGAGATAATCAGTTTAACATTTTTAAACACTAAACTTTTTATATTCCATTCACGCTGCATGTCATGTCACAGGCTAATTTGTGTCACGCAGCTAGACAGAGTTTAAATTAGCCCTGAACGACGTGGGCAGCCCTTTATGTGACTAGCTTTTCACAGTGCTAGTCTAATGCCACATCTGAAATGGCTTTAAGTGGAGCTCTGAATTACCGTGAAAGATAACATGTCAGTGACATAGAAAGAGAGAGCGGGCGAAGGGTAAAAAGAGAGCAAACACAAGCACCATCAGGGGGTTCTCCCAGAGCACCATGCTGCTTAGCATAACAGCTAAGCAAGCATGACAACATAAACACAACCAGCCGCTTCGCCTGCGGGTAAAGCTTTGCACTGGAGCAGAACCCTTAGACACATTATGCCGTTGTTCCATCTTCCTTTCAACACAATTCATCTTTATGTCCTTCGCACAGGCTATTTATTCATTGAGCCATCAAAAGATAAGCTGCTAGCGAGTCGCTATTATTTGACATGGTCAAGGTGACCAAGACTACAATCTATCTGAAGGTTATGGTCGTAACTTCACTCTCAATTATCCTGTTAAACAGACCTCTTTACTCCACTCTGAAAGGTCTTGCTGGCTAGCCGCAAAACAACGTTAATTACAGGGAGGCTGTCACTAGAGGGGGGCTAACATTAGCATAGTACATGCCAGGCTATGCAGCCGCCTCGCTTAATGTCAAGTCCCTGTGGGTGTTTTCTGCTGTAACTTCAAACAAAGAAAAATTAATCCCACCTAAAGACTATTTTCAGACTCCAAATTGGCTGTCTGTTGCAGTAGATTAGGACAGATTAGCAAAAAAAGACAGCTTGCACCAGTGTTGTTATTATTTACTAAAACTTGCTAATGAATAATGCTATTACAGGGATAGTTCACCCAAAAGTGAACATTTACTCACTATTTTCTGAAGAAAGCTGAAAAAACCTGTAACCATTGGCTTCTTATAGTAGGGAAAATAAATACTATGGAAGTCAATGGTTACACGTTCCCAGCTTACTTCAAAATGCCTTTCTTTTGTGTTTGACAGAAGAAAAAAAGCCAAACAGGTTTGGAACAAGTAAAGGGTAAGCAAATAATGACAGAATTTTCAGCTTTGGGTGAACTATCTGTTTAAAAACATGTTATATAAATGAAATTAAGTTGAAATATTTCAAGAAAAACTTATTAGACACTGTGTTTAGACTGAAAAACTATTTAAAGTGTAACAAAATTAAAGCTAAATGGAACATATATATTTTTTTACTAAATTAATTCATTCATTTTCTTTTCGACTTAGTCCCTTTATTAATCTGGGGTCGCCACAGCGGAATGAACCGCCAACTTATCCAGCACATGTTTCATGCAGCGGATGCCCTTCCAGCTGCAACTCATCTCTGGGAAACATCCATACACACTCATTCACACTCATACACTACGGACAATTTAGCCTACCCAATTCACCTATATATCGCATGTTTTTTGGCTTGTGGGGGAAACTGGAGCACCCGGAGAAAACTTATGTGAACACAGGGAGAACATGCAAACTCCACACAGAAATGCCAACTGACCCAGCCGAGGCTCGAACCAGTGACCTTCTTGCTGTAAGGTGACAGCACTACTCACTGCGCCTCTGCGCTGCCCGAAAGCCAATTTAATACATTAATAAATAGTATTATACGATAAATAATAAAATACTAAAATTTCAGTTGTGAATGTGTAGCAGTTTATAAGACTGTGAGAAATCTCATTTTCTAAAGCTGTGACCTTATTTGCCTTACGAACAATGGGCGCCCTCATTCATAACAAGTAAACACTGTTAAGCATCATTAACTATGTTTATTCACAAAACGCCAGCTATGAATTCATATTTCAGCATGTAGAGGCAGATTACACAGCTTGCTGGCTTCTTTTTTATTCCTTTTTTCTTTTTTGCTGTATAGTCGTCTAATTAGACAAATTACAGATAATTTGTTATATTGTGATTATCTAAATTACATTTTAATGGTTGCTTGAGGAGAAAGAGGCCCTTAGACGAAACGCTTTAATATATAAATCATTCCATGCTATTGTGTTTCCACACTTTTCAAGTTCTTTCTGTAGAACCCAATCAAAATACAATCAGAGTATAGTAAATCATTCGGACTATATTAAATCCCCTCTTTTTGCATGAAATGTACAAGAAAATCTACTAATTTTGCCATATAAACACTACCCTTTAATTTAATTTAAATTAATTTAATTTAAACTTTTTTTTCTTGTGTTTGCAACATAATTTTTTACCATCGTTACTTCAGTATATCGCATGATCATTCCGAAATCATTCAAATGTGATGTTTTGATTTTCAAGACATATTATTTGGCTTCCTAATACTTTTAAAATATTATTTTGGAAAACTAGCAAACCTATAAACGGTGATATATACACAGTAGCATTGGGAATGTGTTGCTCTTTAAAATAAGAAAACAAAAAAAAGTCCCTCAAGCTTACTTCTGAGTTTTGCGGTCTACACAAATCTGTCCTGCAGCTATAAACAGATCCACTCAGCTCTCCAGTCACATCCGCTATTTCTATGATAACTGATCCGTGCCGTGTGGTTTTGTCTTACATTTGGAGTAAATATTTTTCTCATTTACAACACCAGGTAAGACATGAGAGACAGTGGGAAAGGTGCTGGCACTTTAATTCATGCAATAATACCTTGACTATCAACAATCTTCAAAACCAAACAACTGAAGTCTGTAAAGAATACAAAGATGACCTATAGAAATATTGCTCCAAACCTGTATTTGTTTCTTCAGCAGAACACAAAAGAGGATAATTTTGAGAGATGTGGACAACCTGTGGGACCATTGCAAGACCACAAGAGACATTTCTTGGGATGAGTATCACTTACATTTAGATTTTATCAATACTGATACCGATATCATTTCAAAATACTGGTTCTTATCAATACTGTTATTAATACTTTTTTCTATATTAATACTTTTCTCTATAATTTGATGCAAACATATGTGAAAATATACTAGAAATGTAAAGTTCTTTTATTATTGTTGAACTTTAGAGCAGTTTACAAACCTGTATGCAAGCAGATGAAGGTGCATAAAGTATGGAAACACTAAATACGGTGCATCACTTGAGTTAGATGAAATGTTTTATTAGTAAATGTTTTAGAACCCACTTTAGGTGTCCTTACCTAATATGTGCTTACACTGAAATTAATATTTTGCTACAATGTACTTAGTGTAAATACATGTTTTCACATTGTACATATGATTGATTAAATACCTGCATGTAATTACATCTGTAGCTACATTTGTAATGACACTGTTGACCATCCTTTAAGGTGCATTTACACCAGACACGGATGAAGCATCAAGCACGAGTGATTTACATGTTAAGTCAATGCAAATACACGAATAGACATCTTGTGCACGAATGAGGCGGCACGAGTGACGCGATTCGCGCTAATGAAGTGGCGCGAATCGAGCGTTTTGCGTGTTTGATGCGATTATAATGCGAATTGCGCAATTTGCGCGAGTTGGAAAATCTGAACTTAAGCAGACATTCGCTCCACGTTAAGCAATCCGAAGCTTTTTCTTGTAGGGGCGTGATTATGACGTAGCGCCTGCAGTTGGTGTCCTGAGGGGAAACCCTCCTGTCGACATCGGACAACAGTTCATCAAACTTGGCTCAGCTCAGTCAGAAGCACCTCTGAAAGCTTCCATCAACCAGGTATAGTTTCCAGAAGAGTTTATGAACTCACAGAGCTGGGTGCACCTCTGAAATGATGTAGTGCATTCAGACACGGCACCGAATAAATCTACAATGTTTTTCAGCCTTCCCAAAGCACATAAAGCACAGCTATTCTCTCAATAAAATCCATGTTAGCCATTTAGCAATGAAACTAGAGTCACCGGGCAGACAGAAACCTCGCCCATGACATGAATCCGTGTCTATTGTGAAGTTGATGTACAAATAAAGTGAGTAAACTCAATGTTCACGCGTCTATTTATGTGCAAACAGTGTGATTTATTCACACATGCTGCATCTAATGTAAACACAGAATTACACCTTATCCCTCCTTTAAACCTACCCATACCATCAAACCCATCCCTAACCCTACCCGTAGAGACAGTAAGTACATTGTATTTATGTTTTGATGCAAGTACATAGTACTTAAGACCACCTAATATAAAGTGGGACCAATGTTTTATTATATTACTAACGTGGCCTCCTTTGTACACTATTGAATATGTTGAATTTTCAGACATACTGCCCTGCAAAAACTCATTTGAGTCACCCCCCAAAAATGTATAGCATATTTTAAAGCTCATATTTCAATTGATTACAATACAAACATAATGTATATTCTTTACTACAGTATGTAAAAAGTAATATAAACTACATATAAACATATCATTTCATATATTGAATTATTATTAACATTTTCATTATCATCTGACTACACAAGGTCTTAAAAACAAGTTATTTCCGAATCATCCCAAGATATATTGCCTCATGAATGTAAATATAAAGTAACTGTACGTTTTGACATTGAATTGGAGTGTAAACTACTGAAAAAATGTAAAATCTTAAATATGAAGCTTAAAGCTGCTCACTTTTGTAGGTAAATCTAAGACATTTCACTTTATGATTCCCCCAGGGACTCTTTAAATCCTTAATGTCACCTCATCTGACACAAGCTCCTCTTAAACAAATAGCATCTCGACAGAGAGTTTTATTGCCTTTCATTGGATGTTAAAACGCCTTTAGTTTATCCCCTTGTTAGACGATGATTGTAAAATATGAACTCCTGCGAATAAATACTCGTCCAAACCTGGCATTGTAGCTTACACCATCTTTCTCCAATAACAACTGGATTTAGTCTAGCCTGTTAAGAGTTACACAACAATTCATTTCCCCATTTCACTTTCCCTCACAGTGGCACATCTGTAAATTAACACCCGCATCATTTTCACTCAGTTCCACCAAATCTTTTTCAGGACAAGTGTGATGGGTTTATATTCTGATAATATTTATATAAATAATCTGTTCTCCTTACCATGAGTTAAATCAGCAGCTAGAAATATAATCATCGCACCTTTCATCCATCAGCATCCAATTCATCAGATGTGCTTTGGATAGACATCTCTATTAGACGTCTATTCACCCGAAACACTTCAAGACATTCGTCAAGAGATTGACAAATAAAAGCCATAATAAACTGAGCAGTTTGTTCCAAGTCTTCTTAAAAGTCTTGATCAATTTAGGCATCTGATCAGCGAACAATGTTTATAGCGTTTCAATTACCACATCAAAAGAACCAATGAGGTTTGTTGTTTTTGTGTTTTAGGCATGTATGGTTGAGCTCTTGATTATATATAGTGATTTATTGTGTATACACTGATCATTTAATGTTATATGGAAATAAATGACTAAATTAAATAGGTTCATCACACATGGCTACTGCGTCTTCTCTGTATACCTTGATTTAATCACTCAAATGCTATGGATTTATGTTTGGATTTTCTGTTTTAACATGTTTTTTGAAGTGTTGTGAAGTGGGTCCATCTATTATTCGAATGACGGAACTAACAGCATGTGTGAAGGTTAAATGTGTGTAAGCCTTTACTAGTACATCTAAAAAGAAATATTTGTATTTGTTAGAATTTACTTTAAATTGTTTCCAGCTCTGAATTTAATCTGACTCCAATTTCAAGTGATCATTAATTTTCAATTTAAACGTGTTTCTAAAAAGGAACTGATCACATTCATAAATGAGGAATTTATTTAGATATATGACTTCATTTTAAACATCTCGTCTTTTCATTTTCTGGTTCATCATTAACTTAGTCACTTAGAGTCAGTATAAATTCAAGACAATAAAAGCTTCACAAACACCCTTGTCTGGTCATGAATTGATGTGAAGACCATTTAAACTGGAGTGAAGCATCTGGCAAAGATCTTAATCAAAGCTGAAACCCAGATCAACATATACAAGTGAAACTGACAGGTTACAGTGAAATTGAGACCACTTTACCAATCACACAGAAACATTTACAATGATACCAAACATAAATATAGAGCCACAAGATACACCATATTGAAAACTTGAACATTCTGTGTGGAATGTGTGTGATCTGTTCAGGTGGAGAAGGTAAAGTAAAGGGCAGAGAGGGGAGCTCAGGATGCATGATTGAGACAGTTGAACCACTGGTTTCCTAGCTGATCTTCTTCTCAGATTAGAAAGTTTTTTTGTTTTATTGCATGACAATTCTCCTGGTCTTGCCTCATGAATTTCCATAACATATCTTGGGGTCTGATATTATGGAGAGATTTATCAATCCTTACAGAAGTTCGACCAGACTTTCAATAAGGACTGGAATCTTTTAGATTTCATAAAAAATACCTTCATATACAGTTGAAGTCAAAATTATTAGCCCTCCTTTGGAATTCTTTTTTAAATATTTCAAATATTTTTTCAAATATAATGATGTTTAACAGAGCAAAATCACAGTATTTCCTATAATATTTTTTATTCTGGAGAAAGTCTTATTTGTTTTATTTCAGCTTAACCATTTTAAGGTCTATATTAATCAATATGATTAGCCTCTTAAGCACTTTTTCCATTGTTTACAGAACAAACATCTGTTATACAATAACTTGCCTAATTACCCTAACTTGCCAAATTAACCTAGTTAAGCCTTTAAATGTCACTTTAGGCTGAATACTAGTATCTTGATAAATATCTAGTAAAATATTATGTACTCTTTGTCTTCATGACAAAGATAAAAAAAAATCTGTTGTTGTTATTATTATTATTATTATTATTATTATTATTATTATTATTATTATTATTATTATTATCATAACCTTTATTTTACCAGGAAAGACACATTGAGACTAAAAATCTCTTTTACAAGAGCGTCCTGGCCAAGATTAGGTAGTAAACATGTCACATGGGTCTAACAGACAGCAAACAAAACACAATTGACAGTTAACATGAATCACACATTGACCAACAAACTATTCAGCACATCTACAAGCCTGTGTTTCAATTTCTAAATCAGTCATACTCTTTTTAAAAGCATTTAGTGAAATCAATTCTTTAAACTGCAACTTTGTAGATTATTCCATGCAAAAGGTGCTGCGTATTTAAAAGCCTTTTTTCCCCATCTCAGTCCGCACTTTAGGAACAGACAGTAAATAAATATCCTGTGACCAAAGGCCATAGCTAAGGACAGGTTTTTTACAAATGTAATTTTGGAGATATGATCAGAGTAAACCCAATAAAGATTTGTAAACAAAGATATGCCAACGAATGGACCAACCTACCCTACATTACATTACATTAGAGATTAATTAATAAAACTATTATGTTTAGAAATGTGTTGAAAAAACTCTATTATTTCCATTAAACATAAATTGGAGAAGAAAAATATACAGGGGGAGGGGGGGGGGAGCTAATAAATCTGACTTCAACTGTATGTGTGTTGCAAAGACAAAGGAATGTGGATAAGTACTGTAAATAAATGATGAGAGAATTTTCATTTTAGGGTGAACTCTTTGTTAGTTTTGGCCAGTTTCTGTAAGGTAGAATTGAATGTATCCTTAATAAGGGGGGAAATCAATCCCAGAATGCACTGGAACAAAATCTAATCCATATGAATATACAGAAAATTTTTGATTAAAAAATAATTTGATGACATTGGCCAGTATTCCAGTGAAGCTCTATTCAATCTGCCAGCCATCTAATACAGCAATATAAGCCTCTGTATCAATTTTTACAATCATAATCATCAAGCTTTGATCTCATGTGCACTTTGATGATGGAATTTCAATCATATAGATGATGAGGTTTTTTTGTTTGGGACCTTTTGTCAAGAGCAGATTCCATTACGTGCTGCTAAACGTATAACTTGAGACTCTGGGCTGAGTCTTTTAAAAAAAAGAGAGAGGTACTCCTTAGATCAGATGAAAGTTCAAAGAGAAGAGCAGGATCATTGTATCAGTCTAGAAGTTTCTAAAAAATTGAACACAAGAGAGGCATGATTAATCAATTCTTTGCAGTGACTTGAGTGCTACGGGCAAGTTTGATTTCAGATGAGATGGTGCCTGTAGCAATACACCTGCAGACCTGCCGAATACATTCATAAAGCTTTCTTTCTGCTCCAAAATTAAAGAGTTGTGAAGTAATTCAATGGCTTTTCATTCACTACAAAAAAATGGATTCTTAATCATTACAGTCTTGTACAAAAGTATTATTGCTTAAAAGTAAATACATGTATGATTTTAAACATGTGTCGTTTATAGTTTCTTTTTTTCTTCACGTTTCTTAAGCTGCAAAATCATAATATCAGAATTATTTGTCATCTAATAAGAGTAAAGGCTTCTGAAAAATTTTCTTTGGCATTTTAGACACTAAGCTAAACAAATTAAATAATTTATAAGACTAATATATTTATTAAGCAGTTGCTGAAAAATATAAAATGTAAAATATAACATGCTTATGTAAGGAATACAGCTAAGTATTGCTTACATAATCACGTTATAATTTACTGATTAAAAAAACTAACAGAAATGAATAAATGTAAAGTATGAAATAAGTGTATAATAAAAAAGTTTAAATGATTATGAAAGATTTCCCAATGCAAAATGAAAATCAACATGTGTGCAAAAAACAAAAAATTGTTTTAAAAAAATTCTGAAAATTTATATTTATATGTCATCTTGAAGATGAATAAATAAGATTTTCATTAACGAATAGTTTCTTAAAATAGGACAATATTTGGTCAGAAAACAACTATTTGAAAATCTGCAATCTGAGTGTTCAAAAATCTAAATACTGACAAAAAACGCTTTTAAATTTATCCAATTCCATTTTTAGCAATACATATTACTCAGCAAAAATACATTTTTGAGTTATGAAAATAAATTTACAAAATGTCTTCTTGGATCAAGATCTTTTGTCACGATCACCAGTGATCTAATCCTTACTGAAATGAACTACACATCCCATTATGCACCTTACACACACCAGTTCCACATCACGATGGATTTCTCACTCACAGCTGAAAACTCATCATGGACTGATTACCTGAACTATATATTCACCTCTCTTTCTCTCTCTCTCTCTCTCTCTCTCTCTCACACACACACACACACACACACACATTGCGGAGTCTTGTTTGTTGTAACTTAACGAAGTGCTAGTCCTCTCTAGTCTTTCCGTGCCTGTTGACCCTAACCTTGTTTTTGTTTATGTACCGATTTCTTCACCTGTCACCCCAACTACTCTTTTGGATTGCCCTTAAGTTACTATGTGTTTCTACTTGGACTGTCTAATTGTGTTTAATTGAATAAAGATGTTGCATTTATGAATCCTCAACTCCGCTGCTAAAGTTTTATCGTTTTTGTTACATCTTCACTTAATCTGATGATTTATTGGCATATAATAAAATTAGATAACTTTGACTTATGCAATGTATCTTTGGCTATTGGCAAAAAAGTCTGCTTGTTGCTGCTTGTTGAAAATGAGATGAAACAGCACAATTCTTAAGGTTTTTTGGGGGGACAACTTAATTGTTTTATGTTCAATCCACTAAAATCTGTAAAAACGAATAAGTTAATCGATTAACCGATCAATTAATTAATTTATGTTGGGACAACATGAAGTAATTGTGTGAGAGCCAGCAATTTTTTACAGCTTAAGACTGGTTTTATGATCCAGGGTCCCATGATGAACACCCATAATAAAGTGCTTCATACAAACAAACCTATTTGCAAAAACGACACTACAGTACGGTATCTGCCAAAAAAGAACAGAACCATTACCAGCTTGTTCCATAAAACTCAATCCACCACTTCCACCCAGTGATCTCTACAAACCAGACCTGCCCATAAACCAGTCCAAACATAAACACGCCTCCTAATTCACAATAATTGCGTTGCACAACAAACTCCATTCCATCCATATGGGTGGAGAGGCAGTTTGAAGGGTCCCAGAGCAGAAGTCAGAGAGATTGAGAGACAGCGGATGGAGCGAGGCAGGCAGCTTGGGGGCTTCGGGAAACTTTATTAGATCATTGAGGGAAGCCAGCCAGGTCTGATAATGACCCTACAACTCCACCAGATGTGTCTCTCCAGCAACTTCCGCTGTCAGGGGCCCCTGTGGTCTCTCATATCAGTGATGAATAAGGCCTGGGCATCAGAGTGTGGATAATGCGCAGATGGGACACGGGCCTGCTGTTTGAGAAAGGTGAAGGGCGGCTGGTAATAAAGACCTACAGGTCTCTGATCAGCGCGGTGCGCCTCGGTGCCTCTCTGACTAAGGAAAGACGTAATAAGATACAACGTTCCCAGAGAATTGCCTGGCTTTAGCACTAATATCTGTGGGAAGCTCCTTTCCAGTGAGGAGATTACTGGAGATCTCTGTCGAACCCAGAACGGCCCTGGCTTAAGGAGAGAAAGGACCAATTAGGTTATCAGAGGAGATTTCTTTACCTCACATCATGATGGAGACATCATCTTCTCAAATAAACAATCTACTGGATTCAGATGTCTACTAGGCTTATGATGGTATCAAAGTTTCTTGTTGTGATTAATGCTAGAACTACCAAGGTGGTAATTTTGACCATTTTGAATTTTTGCAATTTAATAACTTCGTTGAAATAATACACACATATTTATAATTCCCTTATTTTACTAATCATGTGTATATTATCTTCTAACATTAATATTTTATTAAAATTACAAAACACAAAAGAGTTTTGATTATTTCTAGATTATTTTGGACCTAGAATTGATGTCCAAATGACCAAAAACATTTAAAAACTTAACTTTCTGTTGGAAACAACATAACTTTACGTCTACTACATCTTTCAGAAAAGCATATTTAGTGCCATGAAAAAGCCTTCTCTGCTTGAAAAACTGAAAATGAAAGTGAGTCGCAGACATTCGCAGGTGATCTAATGCAGTGGTTCCCAAACTGGGGGGTCGTGGGACAATATGGAGGGGTCGCTTGGTCATATAAAAAATCAAATTAACTATTAGAATTACCATATTTTATCCATAACTTCAGAAGATAAAATTAGTATTCACTAGTTACATTTTTTTTTAAAAACATGCAAATAAAAAGCCATCAGCCTTTCGATTTTTTTTCCTTTGGATGGTGACCCCTGGGGTGTTTACATTATATTAACAATATTAATTGTAATATTTATTATTAATAACGAAAGTTGCAGCAGATTGATTTTACAGCACCATGGTAGGCTTTGACGCCTTTACAGCACAAAGGAAGATGAGTTCAGTGCCCACCAGTCTCATTAGATGACGTTAATATTAAATTAAACAAATGACAAAAAAATTATAATATGATTGTTAGAGGGGTGTCACAGTGGTGCAGTGGGTAGCACGATCGCCTCACAGCTCACTGGTTCGAACCTCAGCTGGGTTAGTTGGCATTTATGTGTGGAGTTTGCATGTTCTCCCCGTGTTTGTGTGGGTTTCCTCCGGGTGCTTCGGTTTCCCCCACAAGTCCAAAAACATGTGGTATAGGACAAGCTGAAATGTGTGTGTGTGTGTGTCCATATGGGCACCTAAATTACAGGTAATATATTTGTAGGGATAAAATATATAGCATAATAGATCATATATTTATGTAACATATACAGTATGTATGTACATGTTTGTAATTCTAATAGTTGAAAAAAGTGGCAATATTTTGACATGTATGACATATTTTATATATGCAAAATTAATATGAACTATTATGTCACATATGCAATTTGCATATATTTCTATATATTAGATTTCTATTTTGGGATCTGTGTTTCCATCAGTCTGGTCTTGTGGATTTGGTCACAGGTTCTCCTCTACATCACAGTGGTGTTTTCATTACTCAAAAATCGTGGAAAGAACCTTCTGTCAGTGTATATCCAGGCCTGACTTTGGCCTGCTGTGATTGGGATTTCTTACATACAGTAGAGTAATGTCAAATATGAAAACATTGTCTGTAAAAGTGGTACATGGCATAAACGGTTGTAAAATGACAATAATATAATTTATCGCAATATATTTTGGTGCAAAATATCATACAACAACAAAAAAAAGATATCATGGCAGGCCTAATCGCAGGATAGTGTGTGATCAATTACAATAAATAATGATGAGGATTTATTTAATTATGATTATAATTTTTCAGTTTATTTACTTTTCTGATTTAGGTTTGTCACTCACACCTATCACAAAATAATATGTAAATGTAAAAATTGTGTTCATTTTGTTCCCTGCGGGCATCTAAATCCCCATCCGCACTCCCTCCTAAACCTCTTCCTCAGATAGTAAATCTGAATTTGTCTCCTGACAGAGAGATACGAGTTATCACTACAAAACTTTCCCATTTTATCCACACAGAGACCAGAGTTACACCCGTCCCCTTGTAAATAGTCTTATCTTCTAAGCAAAAGTTAGCTCAGCGTCGTGCTCTGAATGAAGATGATCGTGAAGGACTGAGAAAACACAACTGGCCCTGTTTACCACAGCACAATGTTTGCATATCAAGACAGAAACAACATGAAAGGACGCATTTTGCCACTCAGTACCACGGCGGTTTCTGACCTAGTTTCCCAAAGCCAACGCGCCCCATGTTATGAAGATCAAAATCTGCCGGTTATTGGGTGTGTTGAGGGGTTCTCTGTGTAAGAATGCATGTTAAAGGAGACATATCATGAAAATTGGACTCTTTTCCTTGTTTAAGTTCTATAATCAGGTCCCTGGTGCATCTAGTAACACAGAAAATGTGAAAAAGCACAACCCAGGACCTTTGTTTTGGTAAGGCTTTTTCTGCAAGCATGTGAAAAGTGAGCTGTTCAGATTTCGCTCCCCTAGTGACTTGGGAGGAAATCTTATTATAATATTACCACACCTCAATCTGCATATTTGTCCCAGTGGTGCTGCTGCAACAGTCATGCCCCATTCAGACGGGGCATCTGCGTTAACGCTTGATGAAGGGTGTGTTTGCAGCTCACATTGATGAGATTGTCATATTGATGACAGCCAATCACATCAAGCTTGGACCCAGACAAAAAAGGGCACAGAACTTATAGTGGTAGTATATAAAAAAATATACACATAAAGATTGATCATAAAGCACTATGTTAATAAGCTTTTCCTTAATTTTGACAGACCGCTATTTTCTGGTGTTGCACCAACGTGATTGGCTAGCACAGGTATGAACAAACTCAGGCTCTTTTTGATTTCTTGGAAGCTATAGAAATTAAAAATGTAAAACAGGAAATACGTTGGGACCATTGTTTTAGTTTACATTCCTCAAAATGGTCAACAGGCAGGTTGTTTGATTGAGGTTGGTCCCTCAAAGATTGAGTTTGCCCATCCCTGGGCTAGCGTCTAGACTTGTATTTGCATAACACAATCTTATTGGCTGATATATGCATTGGCGCTTTAAAAGTTGAAAGTTTTTTAACGTATCTAGTTAGTTAATGTATTTAGTTCGGCAATACTTGACATCACTCCTTTCAAAGTCAACGTCAAGAGTTAACCATTGGGGCCAAAATGGCGCCACCATTTTTGTTTACTCACTATACAGCTTGACATTTACAAAGCCTGGCCAGAAAAAATCATTGGTAGATGTACCAATGAGTACATACGTTCTACTGAGGAAATGTTGCAAAAATTTTTAATTTGCTAAAGACTGTCAGTAAAGTATTGCATATGTGGGCAAAAATTTTTTTACTCTAGACTGGTTCACCATCAAGTATCAGTCCAATGCTGTTTCTAAAAGATGAGTCAATAGTCGTTCCTCAGGCTCAAGCTTCATACCAAAAAAATAAGTGTCACTTTAATTTTGAGAATGTGTTCAAATATCCTTTATAAGGGTGCTTTCACACCTGTAGATTAATTGTTTTATTCTGATAAGGGGATTCAAATAGTTACAATGTTGCACTTTGTTCTTTTTGGTGCAGTTCGCTTTCACATGGCAAAGTTTCTAAATGGACCAAAATAGCTAAAACAAGTCACGTGAGAGCAGTGCTTAATTTGTGAATTGCGAGGTACCGGAACAGATCGAGGTAACGGATCCAGCATGTTACCTGAGGATGTAGAGATGTCGTGCACGATGTCCGGCATGTTCCGGCACAAATTAAGCTCTGCGTGAGAGTAAACTCTTCTCACATTGGTCAGAGTTTCACTGTTTATGTTTATTAGTCCCACTCAGCTGCCATGCGTCCTTGTTTTAATTTATGACGATAATAATAATGCGCTTTCAATTTGAATGGTGACACCCACAGATATAGTCACCAAATATAAATTAGAGGTAAGACTTTCTCATACAGAGGCGTTGGCTAGAATTATGCATTATAAGCTGCACATTATAGAGAGAAAACACAAATAAATCAAGACTGCAAGACGGTCAATTTTCCTAACGAATAAACAGCTCTTGTTAATAGTACAGCATGCTTTATTTGACATGAAACATACATTTACCAGTAGGTTTAATGACATCCCGACCTACTCAACATTCTCTCTTCATATAGCCATATATGCCTATTACATATCCATAATACACTGTAATACAGCCTGGTTCATTAGTTTGTTGTATCGTTTTGCTTTATCACTACAATCAACCAGCTCCAGAATTTGTTTCAATCGAGCCGAGACCACCTTATTCAGTTGATCTCAGACCGATTGATTTGGTGCGGATCCGAGCACGATTGCTGGATTCACATATGCCAGATGAACCACACTAACGGGGGAAATGCGCCAGGTTCCGAAACAAAAGTCTTGGTGTGAAAGCACCCTAAATGTGCTTGTTAATATGCTATGTGGCTAATGTGACTAAAGTCACCACTGTCTCTGACTGTATCTCTGACTGTATTCAAAGAATTGTAGTAATAGTGTGTATATATATGTTAGCATGCTAATTGGTAAAATAATAAACAACTGTTCATAAATGTAGCTGTTGTAAGCTAGTCATTACTGACATTTTAGCAGTGTAAGACTGTTTTGTTGTTTCTGGAAGGTCAGAATAGCATGTAAAAGCCCCGCCCTCTTCTAGAAAGCAGCAGCTCATTAGCATTTAAAGGGACACACACTAAAACATTGTGTTTTTGCTCACACCCAAATCGGGGAGCATAATACAATATATAATAAATGATCTCTCAGGGAAATTTAGACGAAACCCTCAGAGATATTTGACATCGCATGAAAAGGGGAATAATATGTCCTCTTTAAACTCCCGCCGCAAGGAGAGTGTGTCACATCGACGTCTCTTTACGTTCACACCCCCAAACGCTTCCTGCTGTGTTTTCAAGGTGTGACATCATTCTCACCTACTTAAACTTTGCACGCCTTGACTCATCTGCTGCCCTCAGAGCAGAGTGAATGTCACCCGACAGACAGTCCTCTTTAATTAAACCCAGAGGGAAATGTATTAATTACTGCACAGCGCCGGTGACTGCGGGAGAAGTGTCTTGGGTCTGCATATGATTAGAATGCTGATTATGATGCGCTAAGGGAGGATTCCATCATATTCAACTGTCCTAATGATTCATTCATATTTTCAACATGAGCTGATTAGAGTTTGAGTTTTAATGGCTTTGGTAGACTTTTCACACTTTTGACTTGTTGCTCTGCTGCTTACTCATTGCAAAACGAACTGTGCTGGTTTTCTTTGCTTTAACACAACAGTTAGTTCATATCATAAAATTACTATAAAGGGTATAGAGAACATTTGGTTTAATAAAAAAAAAATATTCTTTACAAATTGGAAATATGAATAGTCATTCAATATGAATAGTTATTCAATAATTGCAAAAAGTGACTGCTGTAAGATTTATCTTCTTAGAATTGCTGAATTAAAATTTAAAAAAAGAAATACAATGGAAATTGATAATATTTATATAATAAAATAAATAAATGTGAATATAATTGAATATTAGTATTTTTAAAAAAGGTAAATTTTATAATAAATAATCATTTAAAATTAAAAAATAATAATACATAGATTATCAACAAATATATTATATTATATTATATTATATTATATTATATTATATTATATTATATTATATATTCTAATCAGTATCAAACCTTTAACTTAATAAACAGTTGTTAATAAACAGTTGTAGGTAAATAACTCAATGAAGCACAACCATGCAACAGAACTCAGATAAGCTTGGAAGAAACAAAGTTTGAACGAATAAATTACGCGGTTGTTTTTAGCGACAGGCTTCAGCCACTGTTTAAACTCGTCTTTCTCCTACCAGGAGTTCGCAAACTTACATTTTCCCATTTTGCCGTCTGTTTCACTCTATGGTTTTGCTACATATGGGGAGCGACACATCACCATCACCTTCACATTACCCGGACACTCCCTGGACCAATCGTGTGGATCGAGCACGCCGTTGTTAATATTTATGCTTTTTCAGAGTCAAATACTTTGGACAACACTTGAACAAAATTTAAGACCTTGTAAAAACACGATTAAGACTTTTTAATACCTTTTAAAGGCCTTAAATTTCTCACAATTGATTTATCAACAGTTTATACTTTTTAAGACCCCGCTGAAAACCGTGTATATTAAATTATATTATATTATATTATATTATATTATATTATATTATATTATATTATATTATATTATATTATATTATATTATAAACTGTTAAAAGTTATACTGATTTATGTCACGATGTGTTTTATGCTACTTTAATACATTTAGAAATTCATATATTATATTATATTATATTATATTATATTATATTATATTATATTATATTATATTATATTATATTATATTATATTATAAACTGTTGAAAGCTATGCTGTATGATTTAAGTCACAATGTGTTTTATGCTACTTTACTACATTTAAAAATTTATTCATATATTATATCATATTATATTATATTATATTATATTATATTATATTATATTATATTATATTATATTATATTATATTATATTAATTAAAAAATTATTTTTTATTATTATTATTTTTAAAAAGTACTCTACAAATGCAGTACCATTTGTCTCATCAAACAGATTAGGGACAGCCGGCCATTCCTCTGTAAATTCCTATTCCTCTGGTAGTCTTTGACCTTCCATTCAGACTAGTGTAGATTACAGAGTCTGTCTCACATTCCCATTGAGATATGCTTTTTTCAAGCCTCCCAGTCCACGTTCCCAGTGTTTTACATCACCGCTGAAAAGCTCACCAAGTTTTTATCTGTTTCATTGTATCATCAGCGTCCCATCTCACCTCGATCCATCCGTCTCTTTCACTGACTTACCACCTAATCCAATTACTAGTTCTGCACTTTCTTGCCTCCCTCTGCTTGTTTTGATCCAGTTTCAACAATGGCTCTCAATAAAAGACCCTTCCCAGCAGGCCGCGCACATCCATCTGACACTTCCCGTTCGAAATGGGCTACATTTCAAAGAACTCATTGATTGTCGGGATTGATTCTTTTCCAACTTCTAATCACTTCTGTTCGCTCGCTTGACACGGGCAGAATAAGACATCAAGAGACGAGACCTGCTGATGTGCTTATAGATCCCGCTCTCTTTATCTTTCTTATTAGGTGACTTGTTTTGACTGGTCAGAGGAGGTTTAATTGTGAGCAGAGATATTAAATGAATTTCCTTAAAATAAAAACACAAATATTGGGCATTTGACACCTTATTTTCATTAAAGTGGAATTAATATACCCCTTTTAACAAGATATAAAATAAGTCTCTGATGTCTCTAGAGTGTGCATGTGAATTTTCAGCTCAAAATATGCCACAAATATGTTTTGTAACTCTTTTGAACTGCCCCTTTTAGGCTTTGATCCAAAATTGTGCCAACTTGAGGTCTGTTGCTTTAAATTCAAATGAGATACAAACATGCATGCTTCAGCATAGAGGCAGATTCACAACATGACTAATGTCATCTCTGTGAAAAACTGAAAATATCAAAAGAAGTGGCTCAGAAGAAGGTAGTCTATGGAGATATTTTCATTTGTGCATCCTACAACTCAATATTCATAATGCCTCTTAATCACTGACATTATTTTCAGCAGGTGAAAACTCTAATGGCAGACAGCTGCTTCTCACTTAGGGCTGTCTATGCTAAGGAGGGGAAGATCATCACTAATGGGCAGGGCTTCCCCCTCTGTTGACACGTACAAAATGTTTCTGCAGACTGTTTTTATCAAGTGGGATTATAAAAAATACAATGAATTAATTTTTACCACTAGTTGCTGGCTATATTCACACACTAATACCTCACAATTAACCCCTTATAAAGGTAATTTTTGCTAAATAGGTCCCCTATTAAAAATGCATATTCAAAATTGACTTTACTGTCACTACTGGATGAGGTTAAAACCTTGAACTGAGCTACACTTGATAATGGAACATATGTCTTCTGAAGAGATGAATTTACTTCAGTTTCATCATTGATCAAGCAAGCAAAATTATTAAACTGTTTTATTTAGCTTATTTTAAATAAAAAATATACTTTATTGGCAACGCAGTGGCGCAGTAGGTAGTGCTGTCGCCTCACAGCAAGAAGGTCACTGGTTCGAGCCTCGGCTGGGTCAGTTGGCGTTTCTGTGTGGAGTTTGCCCGTTCTCCCTGCGTTCAAGTGGGTTTCCTCCAGGTGCTCCGGTTTCCCTCACAGTCCAAAGACATGCGGTTATCCTACATTGGGTAGGCTAAATTGTCCGTAGTGTATGAGTGTGAATGAGTGTGTGTGGATGTTTCCCAGAGATGGGTTGCGGCTGGAAGGGCATCCGCTGCGTAAAAACGAGGTGGATAAGTTGGCGGTTCATTCCGCTGTGGCAACCCCGGATTAATAAAGGGACTAAGCCGAAAAAAAAAAATGAATGAATGTACTTTATTAATTTTATAACATTTTATGTATGTGACCACAAAACTAGTCTTATGTTGTTATCATTTATATTATATGCCAAAAAACATATTTATATAATAATAATATTAAATATTAAGTAAAGATCATCTTCAATGAAGGAATATAGAGAAATTTCTGCCAGGAAGCTCTGCGCACACAGGTTGATAAGCCACCTAATCTGCTCCTGTGTCATTAAACTTCATGACGTAGAACAGCTTCATTCTACGCCGTTAAGCTGCGGCGCGTTTTCGGAGACCCTCCTCCACCCCAGCTCCACCTGTGTTGAGATCTGCTTTGGGGGTTACATATATATTATGTTTGCAGCAGCGTGTTATATTCTCAGACGGCATGTCGGTGTGTATACTGGCAGTAGCAGGTCTCGGTACTTCCTCTGCCATAATAATCAAAGCAGCAGCAGCGTAGCAGATTTATACCACCGAGACCAAATACATCAACAATGCTATACTGTACATATTCACTGCATACTAAATCTTGAGAGTGTTCATGACAGAAAAAATTGTCCTTCTATAAATGCATAAGAACTTAATTAGTAATAATCAATATATTTTTTTAAATTGTATCCTTTCAATTTTATAATAAGTTTTGATTAGTAATATGCATTGGTAGGCATGTTTCACTATATTTAGATTTATATTTAGATATATTTGATTTTAACAATCAAATTCCAGATTTTCAGATAGTTGTATCTTCGGCCAAATATTGTCATATCACAACAAACAACACATATTTATTTATTCAGCTTTCAGATGATGTATAACTCTCCATTTCCAAAAATGTAAACTTCCGACTGGTTTTTGTGGTCCAGGGTCACAAGCATATTGTTTTCTAAATTCAGTAACTCTGAATTTTAAAACAAAATGCATTCATGTATTATTACATCATTTCCATATGCAGTATATAAAATGTATTTTTAACTAATACATACAACTGTATTTTTAAAGATTTTATTGTGTAACTTTTACAACTAGAGAGCTGCTTATGCACAAATTTACTCATTAAAAAATTTATATAACATTTATTAAAAATTATATTCATATATAATGGTGCAACTTTAAGAACTTAAAAGCTGATTATTGCTGTATTGTTTCAAAATTTATATAAAATATTCACTTTTTATACCATTTCTTTGTTGATAATTAAAAAAATAAATAAACTAAACTGACATAAGACAAAATAATAACATTATTGTCATTTTAGAGCTGATTTGTTTTCCGTATTTTGAATGAATTAGTCAATGAATACATTTACATGGACACCAATAATCAGATTTTAATATGATTAAGACAATACTCTTATTAAGAGTTGACCATGTAAACATTGATTTTTGATGACCTTAATCCGACTGAAGTCATAATCTAACTAAACAGAAATCGAATTAAGACATGTGGAGTATGCCAATACAGTGCAGACATATAACCACCTTAATCAAACTATTACCGTCGTGTAGGATTTGTCCATGTAAACGTAGTCACTGATTCATTCAATATTCAGTTCACAATAGTGAATGTCAATAAAGCGCTATCAAAATAAAAGATGACTTGACTTAGCGTGTTCTAAGTACTTCCAGATTTTACCCAATACAAAGACACCAATTCATTTAACACAGAAAACGTTCCATTTTTTTACAAACCTACGAATAAAACAAGTCAAATCTAAAGCATGTGCTGCGATGTGGGCCGGCGTTCCAGCTGTCACTGCAATGGGGCCAGTAGGAGGGCATCCGAGACGGATGGGGCCACGGTGTGAAACGGTTTTGCGACACAGTGTGAAATAAACTACTGGAATACGAATGGACAGCGGAGGGCAGACTCACCGCGCAGGAGATCAGAGGTGGAGTGTGGCGAGGCATGGGCACGAAACAGCTGCCAGTCAAAGTCATCCTCCTCCCCTTGGCTGAACTCACACAGACTGGGGTCCGAGTCCTCATCAAACGTACAGCCCGCTGATGAGGGAAGAAGACAGAGAAAGGAAAAACCCATTACATAAAGGATTTTCTCTCATTAAAAAGCACAGACTACAGGCCCAAAACAGTTCATTTTGAGGTTTTGGTCGTTTCATAATGTTTCTTCATACAAATGTAAAGAAGACATTTAAAATACACTCTTAAAGGGACAGTTCACCTAAAACTGAAAAATGTCTTACTATTTACTCACCCTTTAACACACAGGTGTCAAAGCCAGTTCCTGGAGAGCCACCGCTCTGCACAGTTTAGTTCCAACCCTGCTTCAACACACTTACCTGTAGGTTTCAAAAAAGCCTGAAGGACTCATTTAGTTTAATCAGGTGTGTTTAATAAGGGTTAGAACTAAACTGTGCAGAGCTCCGGCCCTCCAGGAACTGGCTTTGACACCTGTGCTTTAACCGGTTTACATTTCTTTCATCAGTTAAACACAGAAGAAGATATCTTGAAGAATGCTGAAAACCTGTAACCATTGACTTCCACATTTGTTTTTGTTACTTACTATGGAAGTCAATGGTTACAGGTTTTCACCATCTTCTTTTGCATTCAACAGAAGAAAGAAACTCGTAATGGTTTGGAAGCACTTAAGGGTGAGAAAATAGTGTGAAAATTTTTGGGGGGTGAACTGTCCCTTTAAGTGTTTCTTATATAGCACTTACAGCAAAATTTGTGTCTGTAGATTTATATTTTAATACAGTACATATTTTTAAAGGCCATATTCTCAAAATGAATGTTTTTTTCTCTTTTACTGAGCCATACAGTAAATCTCCACTTGAGCAGCACTTACAAACCTCACATTTGTATTCTAAAAGGTTTTACAGAGGCAAACATGCATATATACTGTAATTCGCCTAATTATATAAAACATTTTATTCTACAAAACTGTGAAAATTTCTCTCTTTTCTGGGTATGGTTATTACTTGAGCGATAAAAAGAGTTTCCCCAAATCCTTTCTTTTAAAAACAAAGTTACTTCTGAACATGACTTCAATGTATGTTTGTTTTTTCTGCTATAAATGTATGCAAATTAGTGTTTTTTACATACTTCATTAGTGCTCATTTACATATTTAAAGATAATATTTAAAAAAAACTTGTAAAACGAAAAAAATGTTTGCAATACTTAAAGGGAAAGTTCACCCAAAAATAAAAATTACCTCATGTGATTTTAAACCTTTATGAGTTTCTTTCTTCTGTTGAGCACAAAATAAGACATTTCGAAGAATGCTGGGACTTCCATAGCAGGACCAAAAAAAAATATGGAAGTCAATGGGTCCCAGCAACCAGAATTTTCACAATATCTTCATATTCTTGTCCATTCAGGACATTTTCCTCTCACGATGCTCCAGCGAAGCTAGCAGTATTGTGAAAGACTCTACCCATCCTTTCCACAGTCTCTACCAGCTGCTGCCATCAGGAGGAAAGTTTTCACCAGGTTGCACATTTGCACTTTCTTAATCCCTCCATGTCTCTTGGAAACCTTGTGCATTTCATACTGTGCTTCACTCAGGTGAGTGGGCTTGACAAACCACCTGTGTAGAAACACTCTTCTCTCTTATGCACCTGACACTTTAACTAAACGCCATCTTACAAGGACTCAACAAGGAAAACAAAGTTCACTATAAATCATGCACCACAATCACCACTGCTTCCTTCAACCTTAAAATTCCTTAAACCTCTTTTGCACAATATTCACCTTGAACACCTCTCTTGCACAATATTCTGCACAACATTGTTCAATCTCAAGTAAAAGTACTTGTATAGCCCGTCTTATGTGTATAGTTAAGTCTTATGTATAGTTAAGTATGTTATGTGTATAGTTAAGTATCCTATGTGTACAGTTAAGTCTTATGTGTATAGTTAAGTGTTATGTGTATAGTTAAGTGTTATGTGTATAGTTAAGTATCTTATGTGTATAGTTAAGTCTTATGTGTACAGTTAAGTGAGTTAAGTGTCTTATGTGTATAATTGTGTCTTATGTGTATAGTTAAGTCTTATGTGTATAGTAAAGTATTGTATGTGTATAGTTAAGTATCTTATGTGTATAGTTAAGTGTCTTATGTGTATAGTTAAGTCTTATGTTTATAGTTAAGTATTGTATGTGCATAGGTAAGTATCTTATGTGTATAGTTAAGTATCTTATGTGTATAGTTAAGTAGCTTATCTTTATAGTTAAGTATTGTATGTGTATAGTTTAGTATTGTATGTGTATAAGTATCTTATGTGTATAGTTAAGTCTTATGTGTATAGTAAAGTATTGTATGTGTATAGTTAAGTATCTTATGTGTATAGTTAAGTGTCTTATGTGTATAGTTAAGTCTTATGTTTATAGTTAAGTATTGTATGTGCATAGGTAAGTATCTTATGTGTATAGTTAAGTATCTTATGTGTATAGTTAAGTAGCTTATGTTTATAGTTAAGTATTGTATGTGTATAGTTTAGTATTGTATGTGTATAAGTATCTTATGTGTATAGTTAAGTCTTATGTGTATAGTTAAGTAGCTTATGTAGTTAAGTAGCTTGTATAGTTAAGTTTTATGTGTATAGTTACGTATCTTATGTGCAGAGTCAAGTCTTATGTGTATAACTCAGTATTTTATATGTTAGTTATGCATAGGTTTTTTAAATAGCTCTTATGTCCATTGGTGTGTTTGTATTTATGATTAATTTATGTAGCACCGTTGTCCTGCAAGACACAACATTTCGTTCCTCTGTATGTCCACACATGTAGCAGAATGACAATGAAGCTCGACTTGACTTGGCTTGATATGCGTTTAACAGAAAAAAAAAAAAAAAAACTTTAATAGATTTTGCAACAGTGATGGGTGAGTAAATACCGGCCGAATTTTCATTTTTGGGTGAATTATCCCTTTAAACTAAGCCACCAATCAACTGGGGAAGTATGATGGTAACGATAGTTATTTTTTACCCAATTCACATACAGTGTCTTTCCTGCTTCCTGCTTAAGCTGACAAGTCTCTGTACATGAATTGTTTAAAGCATCCTGCTGTATATTTAAAAGCCTCCAGGCAATAACATTTCATTTGGACAACATTTGATCTGTAATTTGTTGACACTAAAAAGTGCATTACAATACAACTCGCCAGTCGTCTCAGGAGGTTAATATGGCTGCAGGCGGGCGTATTAAGACCCCCTGGTTCGCCAGTCTAATTAAGCAGGCGTGTGTTATTTGGGTCTCAGTTTCATCATGTGAGGCCCTGTGATCTCATTTCTGTTCAGCAGAGTGAAAGGTGCCAGACTGAACAACACCCACATGTATCCCGGGCACCGGCTTTTCAGCCAGACAGCCATTCACTGAAGCATTCAAGACACACAGCATTGACAAAAATACACATACAACCATCACCTCTGCCAATCAATTATCAATTGAGGATTTACTTATACAACACAAGCAGAACTCCTGTGACAGACCAATACTTCTGCAGGGAAGTAAATGAATTTATGCTGATTATACACAATAATAATAATAATAATAATAATAATAATAATAATAATTATTATTATTATTATTATTATTATTATTATTATTATTATTATTATAAGACTAAATAAATATATTTGGATATAAATAATAGAAAGGTAATAATAATAATAATAATAATTATTATTATTATTATTATTATTATTATTATTATTATTATAAGACTAAATAAATATATTTGGATATAAAATATTAGAAATGTAATAATAATAATAATAATAATAATAATAATAATAATAATAAAAATTATTATTATTATTAATATTATTATTATTATCATAAGTATTATACATGTAATTGGGCATGAAACAGGAAGTTATTAATATTCTTTTTATTCGTATTTTTATAATAATAATAATAATAATAATTACTATTATTATTACTATTATTATTATTATTATTATTATTATTATTATTATTATTACTATTATAAGACAAAATATAATTGGACATAAAACAATAAAAATGTAATAATAACTATAATAACAACAATAATAATAATAATTATTATTATTATTGTTATTATTATTATTATTTAATTATTACTATTATACTAATAAACACAGGTCATGTCTCATAAATTGTATCTCTATATATTATTATTTCCAGGAATACTACCACCCTCTCTTTTATTTTTGCCACTTTTTGAAAACGTTAAAAATCCCATCAGCTCCTACACACAAAGTCCCATTCAAATATTACCCACACGAAGTTCATGGGAGTTCAGTAATGTCAAGTCAGGCTGTGAATATGGGGGTCAAATAATACTTTAAGCTTCCTATAACTATTCCAAACCATTATTCTAATCCTTCAGGGACTTCCTAAACTCAGCCCACAACTGATTTTGGCTTCCCATTACATTTAATACAGCAACACATTCCTGACCTCAGGGGCAGCAGCTTAATGTGCCACAGCCTGAGCACCTCACCACATCTGCTGTGGTCCTGAACATTAGCCTTGTAGGGTGAGAAAGAGCGAGCAGCGGCGGCGGGACACAAATCCCAGTCACATGCTGCTGACTTCAGCCATCGCACAGCAGACGGGCAGAGGAACCATGCTGGCAAAGGCTTTGACAATAACTGTGACATCAAGGTGACCCTTATAGCTGAATGCCTCATTACTGCCACCTCTGGGCTTGTTTGACAATGGACAAACAAGGGCACTTTGATTTCTGATTAAAACAACGGACTAGCTGCTTTGATTTGTCATTTCAAAATCATTTGTGCTTAAAAATAAAGATTTTAAATGCAACTGTAGTAGTGCCTTAAATTGTTTATTCATTCATTCATTCATTCATTCATTCATTCATTCATTTTCCTTAGGATTAGTCCCTTTCTTTATTGGGGGTTGCCACCATGGAATGAACCGCCAACTACTGTATTTCAGCATGTTTTATGCAATGGATGCCCATCCAGTCCCAACTCAGCACTGGGAAACACCCATACACTCTCTCATTCACACACACACTCCACTTCTACAGCCAAATTAGTTAATTAAATTTACCTATTGACCTTATTCTTCAATGCGGAAGTGCGCTCGTTTTTGCAATTGTTTTAGAACTTCCGATTCAGTGGCCTATGGGAGAAATGACTAGGAATAATAAACGGCAGAAAACGGTCAAACTACTTGCTCTACAAACAAGTATATACATGACTATACAGACTAAGTAGAATAATATAATAAGAACATATCAGTTTGCAACATCAAGCAGCAGAGCAAGCTGTTATTAATATCTAAAAATGAATGGAAGTGAATTAGACCAGAAGTCTCGAGCCAAAATGATTCAAATGGCTGAGCCCGTGGAGCATAAGGTGAATACTACATGTCTTTGCATTGTGGGGGAAACAGGAGCACCTGGAGGAAACCCACACAGACATGGGGAAAACATTTAAACTCCACACAGTAATGCCAACTGGCCCAGCCGGGACTTGAACCAGCAACCTTCTTGCTGTGAGGCGACAGTGCAAACCACTGAGCCACCGTCCCGCCCACTTAAATTGTTTATTTAAATACAATTTTCTACTCAGTTCAACTTATATTAGAGCTGGGCGATTTGGCCTAAAATCAAAATCTCGATTAATTGAACTTTTTAACTCGATTACGATTAATGAACGATTATTTGATTGATTGATTTATTTTATTTTTTGCCCTCTTAGTTTACTGACAGGTTTTGTACAGTAAATATCCTCACATATTACAAGCGAGAGATTTTAGAATGAAGGGTGCATTACATGATTGTAAATTAATTGAAGGAAACACACTATCTACTATAGATGATTATTTATTAAACATCAACGTTGAACAACTGAAATTAAAACACACATTGCCTAAAACCAACAGTCACTTTCTTATAAAAAAGTGAAAACAAATAACTTGCACTTCTGGAAAAAAAAAAAAAGGCTATTTTTAATTATTATTTTCAATGTTTTCAAAAGTAGAAAAAATTATTTTCAATGTAAATAATTTTATTGTAATAGAAAATATGCCCTCAAGGCATATCTGACGCAGCTTCCAATCATTCTTAATGTAATGCAAACGTGCAACGTGTAGTAACGTTTTTCAAAAGGTGCGCGGGTATGCGACCGCGCGAAGGCTGCGGCAGACCATACCCGTATAGAAGTATAAATCAGCCTTAACAGAGTGAGGTCATGTGACTCCACAGACGGTAGGGAAAGTAATTGAAAAAATTGACCTGGAAAAATTTGATCAATTATAGTTTCTGAATGTCGATTTCGATTACTTTTTGATCAATCGCCCAGCCCTAACTTACATTAGTCAAACTGACTAAAAATATTAAGTTAAACCTTGTATAACTACAAAAAATTACTTGAAACCTGATTAACTTATTAAAATAAGTTAAAGTAACATTTAAAAAAAAACATTTGTTGTCATGACTTTTTGTTATATCATTTTCATAGTGTATTCTTTCAAAGATTTTTTTTAATTTAGCAAAAATTCATTAGACTGATTTAAAGTAACAGATCTAGTTAGTGTACAATAATTAGTATACAATAATAGTGTAATTTTTGTACAGAAAGTTATACTTTATACTTTTGTACAGAGAGTTATACTTTAGTCATTATGCTATGATTTTTCTGTTTCACCAGAGAAAAGAGTTTCAAATTAAGTCTTGGAGCTAAACTGCAGTGTTTTAGGCCACATGACCACATGAAAACGCACTACCAGGCGATGGGTACAGTGTGGTTTTGTGGCCAGTACAACCAGAGTTTTTGACTTATGATGTGAGCATGTGCAAAGTTTTCTCCTTTCTGACTGGACAACATGGATAGGGTTCACAAATTTGGGGTAAGCTAAATTTTGCACATTTGCACCGTGGGACAATAATACACCTCTGTTTTCACTTTTGCATTGACTTTTATGTAATTGTAATATAGTTCAACTCACGAATCAAGGGATGAAGGAGGCGGGAAACTGGCAAACGTTCAATATTTTAATAAATAAATAAACACAAAACAGGCGGCCAAAGTCCTTCAAGGCATACTACAGCTAAACTAAAAGCAGAACAAAACACAAGCTCCAGGCCTTTCATCTTTCTCTCTCGTCACTCATTCTTTTATACTTTCACTCCTGTCTTGGGACTCGAGACAGGTGGTGCCACAGGTGGTGTTCATCAGCGCTTAGGTCATCTATTCATGTAATGTACCTGCGCAAATACTTAATTTCATGTTTGGTGTCAACCTAGCATAAAAGACTTTTATCGCCACCTGTTGGCAGGAACTTTTATAAAAATACTAATGTACATGTGGACATGGCCTTAATCTGTTTTGGAACAAACAGAGCAAGCCAATGACTCAATGATCCATTCAAAAAAGACATCCATGATGTTTGAATGAGTCAATAAATTTTATTTGACTGTTTGTGTGTAGGCAACGCAGTGGCGCAGTAGGTAGTGCTGTTGCCTCACAGCAAGAACGTCGCTGGGTCGCAGGTTCGAACCTCAGCTGGGCTGGGTCAGTTGGTCAGTTTGCATGTTCTCCCTGCGTTCGCGTGGGTTTCCTCCGGGTGCTCCGGTTTCCCCCACAGTCCAAAGACATGCAGTACAGGTGAATTGGGTAAGCTAAAATTGTCCATAGTGTATGAGTGTGAATGTGTGTGTGGAAGTTCCCAGAGATGGGTTGCGGCTGGAAGGGCATCCGCCGTGTAAAATCGCGCTGGATAAGTTGGTGGTTCATTCCGCTGTGGCGACCCCGCAAGGGACAAAGCCGACAAGAAAATGAATGAATGAATGAATGTTTGTGTGTAGTCTGTATGTTTTTAACTGGTAACATGTTTCTTATTTTCTTTCTCTTTTGTGTTTTAATATCATCCTGTCCTGTCCTGTCCTGTCCACAAAACACATTTCCTTTCAAGCTCTATATATTGTTGTCAGTGTCCCTGTCCAAATAAATACATTCAAATTCCAATCATTCAATAAGACAGCAATTCTTCACCAACTACTGCCAGTTTTTTAGTGTCATACTCATTTATCCATGACAGGCCTAAAAACCTGGTCTCAGCCTCAGATGTCACACTCCCAGAA
Organism: Danio kyathit; assembly: GCA_903798195.1. NCBI lineage: Eukaryota > Metazoa > Chordata > Actinopteri > Cypriniformes > Danionidae > Danio > Danio kyathit. The sequence goes on from LR812534.1 coordinate 45,412,179, forward strand.
TGCTGATTCACTGATCTTTATGGCACACAAAACTGGAAGCTCTTCAGCAGTTTTGAAGTCATTACCCGATTGGATGGATTCCATTTCTGTGAGACGTGTGTCGTTCTTCAATGGTACACTTTAAAACAAAGCCAACACTATGTCAAAGCCACTCAAATGTCAGTTGAGCTGTCTTGTTTACAACTGTGACAATTAGTGATTAGAATTACCAGCTACATGCCAAGCTTTCAAAAGGTTTTGTAGTTATGCAATATATTTTTTAAAATGCTGCTAGAGTTTTCCTAGCCTGTAACTATAGGAACATTGTTATATTTTCTCACCATAAGATGCTGTGACTGGTCACTTTACATGTCAGTCAAATGGCTTACAGATGCTCCTTGGCCAATGAAAGCTACTGTGGACTTCAGAGCTTCCTTCATCAGACAAATGTTTGGATATATACATGTTTTACAACAATTTACTAGATATATTTTTTTCATAGAAATTGATTTATTAGTTTTATTATATTACCTTAAGTCAAGACTCAAAACCGCAATTTTGAGTACTGAAAATATACACTCACTTTATTAGGTACACCTTACTAGTTCCAGGCTAGTACCCCATTTTGCCTTCAGAACTGTCTTAATCCTTCGTGGCATAGATTAACAAGGTTCTGAAAATATTCCTCAGAGTTTTGGTCCATATTGACATGATAGCATCAAGCAGTTGCTGCAGATTTGTTGGCTGCACATCCATAATAAAGGCCATTTTAGTACAGGGAACTTATTGTCATGTTTTCAAATAACCAATCTGAAATGTTCCACGCTTTATGACATGGCGCATTATCCTGCTGGAAGTAGCCATCAGATGTTTAACTGTGGTCATAATAGGAATGGACATTGTCAGCAAAAATACTTAGGTAGGCTGTGGCGTTGACAAGATGCTCATTTGGTACTAATGGGCCCAAAGTGTGTCAAGAAAGTTGAACTGCAGCAAATCATCTTGACCATGTCTGCATGCCTAAATGGATTGAGTTGCTGCCATGTTATTGGCTGACTAGAAATTTGCATTAACGAGCAGTTGGACAGGCGTACCTAATAAAGTGACCAGTCAGGGTATATTCACTGCTGAACACTCACGACAATACCTAGACCTGATGTGCGTGATGTGTGAAAACTAAATCACTTACACTAAAATAACTCCACGACTCACAGTTTTGCTTGCTGGATGAGTGAAATGACACTCACTTAACCACAGGTACCAGAAGTGTTGTTATTGTTTAATGTTCAGCAAATAGTTAAGTCCAATTATAGTGCGGCACAGGCATCCCACAATGCAAAAACAATAAAGCCGAGCTCAAACTAAAAGATTTAAGACATTTATTCCTCCTGACAATCTAAAAACAAATCTTGTCCAGGACTTCGGTTGGTTCTGATCTTTGACCAAGATTACGGTAGTGTGAGATGTTACAGACCAAATTTAAAACCTTTCAATCTGCTTGTAGACACAGCTGAGACCTCCCAATAAGATATTAGATGTTAAATTGGGATGGTAACTCTGATTGTGTCAGTACCTCCACAATAGCCAATGCTTGACTGTGAAACTAGCTGCTATAGTTGGATAAGATGGAGGAGTTAATGGAGCAAATGCAGGGGTATTTTTTAATTCGGAATAAGCTAGCTCAGGTTCTTTCACAGAAAGGTAATTTCATCATAAACATGATGCGTTTGCAATCTGGTTTATTTAAAATCAATGATCTTCACTGGCTAATTGAGATACGATATAAAGTTAGTCTCACACCAGACAAGAAGCGCTGCATTAATTCCTATTGTTCTGCGCCTAACTTTAAAATTTGAACATTTATTTTACCATAGTATTTTCAATAGAGTTTCCGACGTAACCTGCTGCTTCTGACGGCACTTTAAACAACCTTTCATCCCCTTTTATGTTTAAACAACTGAACAAAGTTTCTTTAACAAACTATATTGTAATCAAATTACATTATCGATGCTGTAAAAGTAACGTGGATGGTGTGGCGGTGCCTTTGCTTATTCGCATATTAGGGGCTGAACGACTAGATTTTTGGAAGTCAACTTTTATGTTATTAAAGTTGAGTCAACATCAACTAGCCACCAGTGACATCATCGATAAAATAAGATGCAAATATTTTGCAACATGCCACAATTTGCGATTTATTTTCAGAAAAAATGTATTCACATGCTGTTTGACAGCTCATAACACGTTACCACCAATAACTAATTTTAGTGCAAAACAAATGCAGTCAACACTTCTAGCACAGGCTAGTTTTAGTGCTAACTAAATTCAGTCAGCACATTGGTCACTGCACCATCTACAAAGAATGTACCAATAACAGACATTTTAGTGCAAAAGTACTGCATACGTCGTCACCAAATAGAACACCAATTCGTGACTAGATATTTAATAACAACATAATGCATGAAAACCTTAAGCTTTAAGCCTTACACTGCAGAGTCCTGCTCAGATGCAGATTTTACTGCTATGAAAGGCCAGAAAGATACCCAAAATCTTCCTCAAGTCAGGACTTTTTTTGCTGTTACTGGCTCATCTTGGTTATCAAATATCTCCTCACTGAGTGCATCTTCATCACTTTCAACTGAAATGATATTTACACATGCTATGAGGTTTGCCACACAAATGCACCTCTTAATAATAGACTGATTTCATGCGGCCGCCATTATTAACAGCGAAATCGAGGCTGCGGTGGGAAGAAACCCGGAAGTATAGACTGAGTCACACAGGAATGTTGTGTACCTGGCTGTATATCTTATCAGCGAAGAGAAAGTGACACAAATTTATGATTTCAGCGCCTTCCGAGTGACCCTAAGGTGCGTTCTGAATGAATAGTGAAAATAAAAAGGGATATTTGACCTCATTTTCAGCTAAGTTAAGGGAAATGGCACTACTTAGCTAACGTTTTCTTTCCCAAACACACATTTTAGATGCCATTCATCAAACTCAAGTTAATGAACTGAGTCTTTAACTATATTAGACTATGATACAAAATTTCCGTAATGAAATATAAAAAAACGCCAATTTTTTGTTAACATTTAAGACACTGTTCATAGAGTTCTTAAACAGCGCTGATTGGCCATTGTGTTCACATGCTCAACAGAAATCACTCTGATTGGCTGTGAAGGTCATCAGTTCACCTCACCGCTGTTTAATGAGTGCAAACACAGACGAGCGATCCGCTGATGAAACGACTGATCTTCACGGCTTTAAAACGCTCCAATATCCGTCTATGTGTGTTTTCAATCTGTGAAGAGCAGGAAGCTGATAACCTTCACAGTCATTCTGTTGAGCACTGGTGAATACTACGGCAAATCAGCTGTGTTTATGAGCGCGCTCAGCGGCGCGTAAATGTTAGCGGGAAATTGACGTTTTTTTAAACTTCAGTACCGGGACAACACTGTTAAAGACAACACGAAGATGTGCTACAGAGGACTGCAGTGTTTTATCACTCACCGGGTTACATAGGCTGAAGCAGGGAAGCGTCCCCACGGTGTTTACCTGCTGCCCTGGACTGAAGTCTAGGAGGACACTTAAGTGTATCACTCTTAAAGAGATTGTGATGTTGTTTGATGCCTAATATGCTTTTAATTGTTTAAATGAAACTGAACGGAATGATATTAAAGTGATGTTTACACTATTTCTGCACTTTGAAGTCACAGGAACAGCTGGAGGTTTATAGCACACAGCATATTTTTGCAATGTTTACAGTGCTGATCCTATACTTCCGGCTTTCTTCCCACCGCAGCCTCGCTTTCGTGTTCTAAAATGGTGGGTCGCGTGAAATAAGCGTATAATGGCAACTAGATGTCATGATGATGCAGAGCACAATATCTGTGATTGGTTGGCTTGGTAGTTGTGACAAGTGTGGGCGGGGCCGAGAGCTGTGGGAGCGAAAACAATGCTGATGGCCAGAAGACTTAACAATTGTCGAGTACCATGGAGGAGCCCCAGATGGATACTTTTGCTTCTGTGTTTACCTCATGGGTTGAACGTTTGTCAGTTTTTACCTTCTTCTACCTTTAAATGAGAGTTTGAGCTACCAATAAACACCAACATAGAAACTCAACACAGTAGACTCCACTGGCTACAAGCTTTTCAGTTGTGTTATTGCCAGAGCAGCACAGACAAAACATAGATATTTTGACGCAGAGGTAAAAATCAGGCTTATGTATGTCCGTTATGAGATTGTACAGAAAAAAATCAGTAAAGATCCTCCTTACGTGATCGATTGAACCAGATTTCATCACTGGTTATGATTTAAAAACTCCTTTAGTGTGAGCCAAGCCTAAACAAATCATCAACAGAAAACACACAATATCAGAATTGCAGTTAAGAATCAGAATCATTTAATTCCTCACAATTCCAATCCCTATTACTCATGTGAGCCAATTAATCTGAGAGAACAAAGGAAGAATAGCGCTTCTGTCCCAGTAGGTTTCATTTACGACATTCGCTAACAGTTCAGCACAGGGATCCAGGGGAAAAGATAGCAAAGCTGACAAACTGAGACCTTCTTTGGGCAATTACTCCTCTTCTACGAAAGCCAAAGACATTTGAGACGTTCTCTGAAGATCCTAAGAGAGACGTAGACCGCCCAGCTTTTTTTTTTTTCCATCAGCACATGTTCTTGAAGCCAAGCACAAACGATTTACCATCAGCAACAATCAAGTCCTGCTCTCTGCTCCCCCTGCCCCTCGCCTCAGCCTCGTCATGGCTGCCTCCAATAAGTAATTACAATATAATTTGGCATCGCAACACAACACAGAGAAAACATCAGGCTTGAGCCACTGCCAGGGTTGAAAGCCCCTTGGCTAGAGAGCACGGCGGCTTTTGTGTGCGCAGGCTCATCCGCTTGTTTTGTTTATTAATGTGAACAAGTTCCCTTTGGAGAGCTAGGCTGTTATTAGCCTTCATTAAAATTTTGAAGAATTGGCTTGTCGGAGCCCTCTAAGGACATACCAATGAATCCTGCTGCAGTCAGGCTATCAGTAACTTCAATGTGGATGAAGACTCCTATTATAGCCAAGTCTTTTTCTTTGGAAGATATGCTTTCAGCCAATTTATATGGTCTACAGACGGTTATTGGACGGAGAATGTTCTGATTGATTCTATGACAGTGTATCTTTGTGCAGAAGGATAACTCTTAATGATATACACTCACCAGCCACTTTATTAGGTACACGTTACTATTACCAGGTTGGGCCCCTTTTGCCTTCAGAACTACCTTAATCCTTTGTGGTATAGAGTCAACAAGGTACTGGAAATATTCCTCAGAGATTTTGGTCCCTATTTACAAGATAACAATGTAACAACAAGGTCTTTGCGACCACAGAACTGCAGCAGATTGTCTTGACCATGTCTACATGCCTAAATGCATTGAGTTGCTTCCATGTAATTGGCTGAATAGGAATTTGCGTTAACGAGCAGTTGGACCGGTGTACCCAATAAAGTGGCCTAATAAAGTATGTATTATATATTTTTAACTGCAAATCATTTTAAATAAATGTCTATGATTAGTGGTGGGGAATTTTCCTATTTTTTGATAGATTACATTTATATGCTGTGTGCAATATTGAGGGCTGTAGTGGGAAGCACCTTTAGCCTACATCATTATTATTTTAATATTATATATCAAAGAAATATACTGATTAATGCCAAATAAAATAGGCTACTTAACCTTTTAAGCACACATTGTTCTAAAAATAGCCCTCTGCACATAAAAATGAAAAATAAAACAAATTCAAATGAACATCATGCAGCTGTTTGGATTCTATGCTCATCTATAAAATGTTATGTTAAACTAGGCTACTGTATAAAACCTTGACAACGTACTGATGGCTTATTTTTTTCAGAAGGAAGGTCTACTAAATGCCTCAAATAACATATTCAATCCTTCAAAAATGATTTTAAATACATTTTTAGGGATTTCAAAAGGATTTGCATTACTTAAAACATAAAACAGCCATAAAACAGTGAAGAAAAATAGTACAATACAATACATTCCATTCATAAAGAGAGTCATTTGTGTTGTTTCTAAAAGATTCCAATGTTCATTCATTCATTTTCTTTTCGGCTTAGTCCCTTTATTAATCTGGGGTCACCACAGGGGAATGAACCGCCAACTTATCCAGCATATGTTTTACGCAGCGCGTGCCCTTCCAGCTGCAACCCATCACTGGGAAACATCCATACGCACACATTCACTACGCCCAATTTAGCTTACCCAATTCACCTATATTACATGTCTTTGTTTCGACTTGTGGGGGAAACACGAGCACTATATATACACACACACTCACACACATTTATATATATATATATATATATATATATATATATATATATATATATATATATATATATATATATATATATATATATATATATATATATATGGTGGGCCTTCACTAATAAGTCGTTTAAAATATGGTAGAAATTGTAAGGTTAATATGCTAATACGTGGCTTTCTAACTCAGAATTCGTACAGACTGGCTCGTTCAAAAAGACTGATTCAATCAGGAATGAAACTCCACTGCTTTGTGCTGCGATGAGCACCTAAACTGGCAACTGTTGGGGAAAAAGGAATTTATTTTTATAACCTTTGTCTCTTTTACTTTTCATTAAACATTTGTATTGCTTTGGTGATATATAACCAAACTTCTTCTCTGAGTTTGATATGCTTTGCATACTAGTGAAGCATTTTTGCAGAAGTAGATACAGCTTATTGGAAAGGCGCATGAAAATTTGAAAATAACTTTAACTTTTCACTTAGCTTTCATTTGTATCTAATAAATTACTAATACTTTTGCATTGAATAAAATCCTCTCCTGACCTTTTTATTGAGCATGCAAGGAATTGGCTAGACATTCCAACACAACTTAAAAAATGTAAGTGTTTCATACAATAGCATCTGTTTATTGCAAGAGTGCTTAGGTTTTGTTATCTGGCACTTTAAAATTATTTAAAGTCGGTGGATTCTGATTCTGATTAGCTTTTTTATATTAAGTTAACTAGAGGAAAATCATTCTGAATGTATGATTATCATTACTTGTAGCATGGACTAATAAACACTGTTGTGCAGCAGAACAACAAAATGTATCATCATAGGGAACTAAGTATTTTGACAGTTAAAGTTAAGTGAGAAATCAGCCCGTTTTTTCATTAAACAGACAGTTATGTTTTGATTTGGGAGCACAAAAAACACACACCAAAAAAACAAATGTAACAATCGAAAAAAAACAAAAACAAATGCAACGACATACTGTAGATCAAAGAATTAAAACCATAATTCCATATCTTCAGATGATGGATCTGCTAGCTAACTAGCTAGCCTGGTTTCTGCTGCAAAGAAAAGAGCAGGAACAAGACAAACAGAATGTTGTCTGCGGATCAGGGGAATGTCTTAGATTTATCTAGAGCAGTAATGTTTGGGAGAGGCAATTTGTTTAACAATTCTTCCAGGTTAGCACTACCTTGCCAAGGGATATTTAAAGTGTGTCCCACTTTGAAATGTACATCCTATCTGAACCTCGACTTGCCTTCCGAGTTTTATTTTTTCATAAATTAGATTCTCTTCAGACATGTTCTCGAGAGGTTTGTGACATCCCTCACCACCTCGTTCTTAAATTGAGTTCTTGCGCCACACTTTCAGACCTGTTTTTTTAGCACTGGCAGTAAATGATTGAAATGTAAAAATAAATAGATGTATAAATAAACTAAAGAAATAGTCAACTTGAAAAAAAAAGCTGCTTGAAATTATTTTCCTGAATATATTTTTACATAATAATTACAGAATATAAATTGAAGCAAAATTGTCTGATAATTCAAGAAATTTATATATAAAACATGATCTAATCCACCATATATTTTCTGAAAAACGTGTTTCCTTTTCCTGTTTTAAGATTTCTACCAGAAAATAATATCAATATTAATATGTTTTTCTTTTTGAAGTGCACTGGCTGAAACAAACAAAACGCTCAACTGCGTTTCATGAAATGTGTAATGCTATGCGACACTTTAGTATGACACAAAAAAAAAATTTTGAAACAGATGAAATGAAGCCATGTGTCCAGTGCACTAAAATCAAAGCGACTGCATCTCAAATGCAGTTTAGCACACCATCCGCATCCTTTTTTACACACACATAGCTGCAGGCATCGCACTGTCACTGTGTAACATTCTGTTTGCGGTCAGTTCCCACCTGCCACCAATGGTTAACACAGGGCATCTGACCACAGGGCTCATCAGAAACGAGTCTCCTTGAAAAACCTGTGTTTGTGCATGTGTTTGTGCATGTGCGTGTGAGTTTTGGAGGTTTACGAGGACAGTTTTTTTGCATAATAACATGGTTTATGACCTAGTTGTACTTTATTACAGTGGTTTATGAGAACATGTCACGTGTCCTTGTAATTCAATATGCTTAAAGATTATATTTACTGGTGTATTTTGACATTCAAAATTTACCAAAGGTTTCCTGTAAAGGTTGGGTTTAGGGGTAGGGCCATATAATTAGCGTTTTTACTGTATAAAACACATCACGCCTATGGAGAGTCCTCGTAAACCAACAATATCGATGTGTGTGTGTGTGTGTGTGTGTGTGTGTGTGTGTGTGTGTGTGTGTGTGTGTGTGTGTGTGTGTGTGTGTGAGTGCAATTTGGTGGTTTGCAAAGTCAGTTTTTTGTATAGTGACATGATTATGATCTAGTTGTACTCTATTACTGTGGTTTATGAGGACATGCCGGGTGTCCTTGAAATTCAATATGCTTAAAAATCATATTTACTGGTGTATTTTGACATTCAATATCTGCAACAGGTTTTCTGTGAGGACTGAGTTTAGGGATAGGGCCATATAATTAGCATTTTTTACTGTATAAATTACATCATGCCTATGGAGAGTTCTCGTAAACCAACAATTCCGACGTGTGTGTGTGTGTGTGTGTGTATTTTTGTGGTTTGTAAAGACAAGTGACATGATTATGATTTAGTTGTACTCTATTACAGTGGTTTATAAGGACATCATATTTTCTGGTGTATTTTGACATTAAAAATTTGCCACAGGTTTCCTGTGAGGGTTGGGTTTAGGGATAGGGCCATATAATTTGCATTATTTTACTGTATAATATACATCAAGCCTATAGAGACTCTTTATTAACCAACAATACCGACATTGTACTCTATTACAGTGGTTTATGAGGACATGCCTGATGTCCTTGCAATTCAAAATGCTTAAAAACATACTTAACAGTCAATTTTGACATTTAGGTGGTTTTGTGTGTATGTGGGTGTGTGCGCATCAACTCACAAGTAAATGGATATTTGGGTGAACAATCCTTTTCATGTTTCTCATGCGCAACATAAACATAAACAATGTTTATCAGTTTGCAGTCCAAATTATTGGCAAAAGAGTGACCTCTTACAAAAAACACATTCCCTAAAAAAAGGTCAGAAAATGTGACCCTGGCATAAAAGCAGATGCTGTACAAAAAACATTAATTTCTAATATTTACCTAGAAAAAAGCCCACAAAAATCAACTATCTCTAAAAAAAAAAATGACTTTCTGTCATGAAGAGCCAAACACGATTGCCCTCTTTCTGAGATCAGTCCTTTTTAACCAAGGCTAAGTAATTCATGGGATTTGAAATTAATTAGTTTCTTTGCCTCTCTCCTCAAAGCGCAGCCTCTCTTTGATTCTCATCTCATGAGCACCAAGTGCACAAACTATCTTTCAGCTTCACCCGTCTATCGGCAGCCGTTTAGACTAATCAGACATTCCCTCACCGCTCAGGCACGTGGCTGGAATGAGCGGCGTCGGTCTGGGCCTCAGCCTGGCTTCTCCACTAGCCTCATTAGCATCCTGGCACACAGCCTCAGCCGAGCATCGAGACGACGACAAAGCCTGTGTCTGTTGAGCAGGGAAGTCTCTGCAAGGCCATTCATCCCATTCTTAGCTCTCAAAATGAATGTGTTTCATTTTCTAGGCCTGGTTTTAATGAGGGAGTCCAAACTCGTGAACAGTATCAGCCATACAGAGTGGAGAGAAGTTTCGCGGATTATTTCCAGATTGCATGTAACAATGGGCCAAAGATGGATGAGCTACTGTAGACTTTGTGAAAAATACAGTGATCTTATTGGCTGTTTTCCTCAGGTCAGCGCAGAGCAAGAAAACGAAATGAACGTTGCTCTAAATGTGAAACAAAGATCATTGCTGGACATAACTACAGAGAATTTAAATTTGAGCACAGCAATCCAATCCAATAATTGTCCCTAATTATATATTAAAATGACTAATTAAGACTAATTAATTCAACCCAGGCTCATTATTGATACAAACTCTTATTTACATTTCTGGAGATCGCAAAATATGTCCCAGGAGTTAACTGCTAAAAAATGTTTTGTTTTTCAAGAATCGACCAGAGGTCACTGTGTACACTTTTTCAGATCTCAAATTTCTCTTGTGAGTGCCATTCACGTCTGCTGTTCTTGTGTAAGTCCACCAGAGGCCGTTGTCGACTGACTGACTGACTGACCGACCGACCAAAACACTCCACTCGCCCTCTTCCCTACACCCAACCAACAGTGTTTTCAAAAGCACAGATTGTCCCGATCACCCCCTTCCCTAAACCTAACCAACAGTATTTTCAAAAGCACAGATTGTCCCGATCAGCCCCTTGCCTAAACCTAACCAACAGTGTTTTCAATAGCACAGATTGTCCCGATCACTCCCTTCCCTAAACCCAACCGACAGTGTTTTCAAAAGCAATCACGAAAAAGAAAAGCCCTTGCGGTCGCCTGATTTTTCCCCACGTTTTCAGATCTTACTATGTTCTCACCCTTTTATTTATTTATATTTTGCCTTTTGGTTTTGTTTTTACCTGCTTTCTGGAACCGTTCTTCACTAGACTTGAACCCTGTCTCGGCCGACATACAGTTGAAGTCAGAATTATTAGCCTCCCTGAATTATTAGCACCCCTGTTTATTTTTTTCCCCAATTTCTGTTTAACAGAGAGAAGATTTTCTCAACACATTTCTAAACATAATAGTTTTAATAACATATCTCTAATAACGGATTTATTTTATCTTTGCCATGATGACAGTAAATAATATTTTACTAGATATTTTTCAAGACACTTCTATACAGCTTAAAGTGACAACTAGGCTTAACTAGGTTAATTAGGTTAACTAGGCAAGTTAGAGTAATTAGGCAAGTTATTGTATAACGATAGTTTGTTCTGTAGACTATCGAAAAAAATGAGCTTAAAGGGGCTAATAATTTTGTCCTTAAAATGGCTTTTAAAAAATTAAAAACTGCTTCTATTCTAGCCAAAATAAAACAAATAAGACTTTCTCCAGAAAAAAAAAAAACATTTGCAGACATACTGTGAAAATTTCCTTGCTCTGTTAAACATAATTTGGGAAATATAAAAAAAAAAAACAAATTCAAAAGGGGGCTAATATTTCTGACTTCAACTGTACATGGCGAGCCACTGGGCAAACTGGTAACAGCAGAAAAGCAGTCTACATGGACGTAACCAATCTGCTGGTAGCACAAAAAGAAAAAGAGGCCATCGACGGCGTCATACCGCCCTGTGGCGTTCGTTTTAAAAACGAAATTAAGCCATACATAGCTCTGGCCAAATAATTTTTGCTCTCCAGAAATGAATGAAATTTTGCTCTCCTTAACCAAACACACCTGATTCAGATCATCAGCTCATTAGCACAGACTGAAAGACCTGTAATGGGTGTGACAGACAAAGGAGATATCCAAAACATGTGGTGGTGTTGGTGGTCCTCCAGGAACGTGGTTGAGAAACACTGTCATACATAATAGTCTCTGCTGCTCTTTCCTTTAATAGTAAACAGCTGATGAATACTGCGTTGCAACATAGTTTACTGTATCAAAAATCTGACAAATGACATGAACAAACTAGGTTGGCTATACTGTAGTGTTGTTGTAAAAAATTAACTTTAAACCTTTATTCCCCACAGCTGAATTGCCCATCTGTCAGTGATCGTCATCTTTGTGTCATGATCAGTCCTGTGATCCCCTATGCTCCACTAGTGTCTGAAGGGAAAGGCGCGTTCACGTTTTACCAGACCCGGCACTTTATATTTGGTGATGTACCATATTAAGGTTGATGCAATCAGGCACAAGATCTGAACCCAACACGATTGATTTATTCGACTCTGAGTCGACTATTTTGTTAAAGAATCAATCAGTTTAATCATAGTGCACTTTCAGATTTAAACCTTAGCTGGATGTTTTCATTCACTTAGTGCTGTGTTACACACTGCATGGAAGGCCATTTTCAAAAACCCATAACAGGAGATCTATAAATGGAATCGAATTTGACTAAATCAAAATGTACAATAGAAATAGAAAATAGAATCATTGATTCATTGAACAGAACTTATTTGTAAGTTATTTCTCTGCTTCACTGGTTGAGTGAACTACTAATGAAGCTTGGTATAGTAATGGAATTACTCAAGATGTCAAAAGATCAATTATTCAGGGAATCAGAATTCATTGACTGTGCTGTATGATGCTGAAAACTCAAAAGAATCATTCGTTTGGCAATCTGACGCCACGGGTGGCACTTTATGATCAACTAAAAATGAACGACTTAACAGAATTAAAGTCCAATTAACCAGAGAATGATGAGTTCATATTCCCTCATTACCTCACCTATTGTAACATTTCATTATAAAGATAAAATATAAATGCCATCATTTTCAAGGTTAAAACTGAAAATTCCAGAGCGCCACAACAGTATGTATTCAACAAGGTTGAGAAAACAGTTAGCACCTCAGGCTAATTGGAAGAAGGCGCTCCTGAGACAATTTTTACCAAATCCAAATGAGAAGTCAGTCTGGCTGCACATCCTCCGAGTAGCTGCCCGAACCGACCGTCTGAATGCTAAATAAGAGGACATGGTGCTGAGATCTCATTGGCCGAAGCCCAGAGTGGGCAGAGCTCAACCCTGCACCTGCTGCACTTCCTGTCAACACAGCTGCTGCAGGTCAGTGGCTGTGGATACAGCAAGCTGTTTGACCATTTTATCTTTAAGACATACTAGTATGTTTTTCCCTGCTTTAATTACATATTTTTTTAAATATTAGCATCTATTCAATAAACTCTTGCTTAACCATATGGACATTTTTGTCTTTTTCCTTTGATTGTTTGTGATCATTTTGGCTTGGGTTACAGCCAAAAGCATGAATTTTGGCAAAGGAGTATTCATTTGTGTCTACTTATAAAATATGTAGCCAATGACAGAGTACAAGCATACGTGTCTAACATTATAATTTAACTGTAAATAGTATTATTCTAATGTCATCACTTTTATGGACATTAAAACCAGGTTAAATTTAAAGTCATTTCAAGTTTGAATGTCTATTGTTTGGATGACTGTTTTTAATAATGGTTTACACTACAAAATCACTTTTACACTTTTACATTTGATTTTGGTTTTATTATAAAAAAAAGTGTAAATTAAAAAAAAAGTAAGAAAAAAAAAGTGTAAATTACTGTGTTAAATAAGAACCTGAAATATTTTATGGCATACTTCAATAAATAAAGATCATTTAGTATTAATAAATGTTATTTTGATTATATTTCTAATTAAATTATTAATATAGTTCATATTATCAGATTTTATAGTATATGTATTAATTCCAGTACTTTTACCATAGATCAACATAGCAACCATTTGGTAGAGGCTGATATTTTAGAAATTATGGGATGTGTTGAAAAGAAAATACATTAAGTGTGGTAACTAGCAACATAAGGAAGTTAACATTAAGAAATGCAATCCAAAAATTTTTCAATAGCTTTTTTCTTGGTGGGGCAGTAAAAGGAAAAATTAAAAATAATAAAATAAAATAAATGGTTGAATAAAAGTAACTTTAAGTAAGAATTTACCAGAGGTATGAATAATTTTGGGCTTGAATGTAGGTGTTATTTTACATGATTATTATTAAATTTGTGTCTGAATACTACTAGACTCCAAAAAAAACAAACAATTGTTTGTTTCATTCATATATTTGCTTACTGTATCTATCAGTGCTTCTGATTGGTTTAACATATTTTATGCAGATACACACCCCTACAAAATCACCCAATCAATCTAAAAATTATGAATTATTTACAAAAAGACCTATTAATTTCATCTGATGAAAGTATACTCAATATCGCAATATATATCGCAGAAAAAATAAAATATTGCAGTGTCCTTTTTGTTTTTTGTTCGCCCCTACTGCAAAATAAGAGGTACTGAACTCCACAGTCACAGGAAGCAGCCACAAATCGTAATATCCAGTTTAGAGTTTGCAGCTTTGCTGGAGGAACAGCTCATAGACTGAAAGACTGTCTGGAGGTTAATAGACTTTTTCAAAATGCCGTTTTGCTCCATTTTCATATCAGCGGGGCTACTAATGTTTTATTGCATTCCCAGCTTGTGCGTTCACATGTACTTGAAGTTTCTTCGCCAAGACATGTCCCCTAAAGGCTAATTTGTCAAGTGTGACAGTCATTTTGTGTTCAAAGCAGCACTCTCTAATAAGCGTCTGCACCTATCTGGACTAGTGTGAAATTATGCTCATGTCATAGAACGACTACTGTATTTATTCTTTCCCATCCTCTACTATGCTAATCTTTTGTCTCTGATATTGCACCTTAGGGCCACAGCGACTTTGATAAATGGCTGTATATTATTTAAAAAACACCATAGTGCAGGAAGTGGTGGATATTAATGCTCAGACAAAAACTATGTTTCTATAAATATAGTGGTCAGATATGACAGAGGGCTTTCGAGCATCAAAAGACAGAATCGAAGTGCAACATGGCTTAAGATTTGGGGGTATTTTACTTTACATTATTAATTTCTACCATGATTAACAGAAGACACCTACTAAAAATGTCATAAAGAATGATAATAGTTTATAAACTAAAAAAACAGTCAGAAAATAGTCAGAAAAAGTATGTCGCTGTTGTTATGAAAAGTATGTTGTTGTTAAATGTTTAACTTTTCATACATTTATTGGTTACTGATGCGTAGGACCACACTGCAGATTTTTGTAGCCCATCATTAAGTCTATTTATTTACTCATAAATGTAATGTAAATGTGTGTAAATATATATTTATTCAGTTTTTATATTCATTTCAGTCATTTCATTAACACCCATCCAACTGCTCGTTAAGGCAAATGTCTAATCAGCCAATCACATGGCAGCAACCCAATGCATTTAGGCATGTAGACATGGTCAAGACGATCTGCTGCAGTTCAAACCGAGCATCAGAATGGGGAAGAAAGGTGATTTAAGTGACTTTAAACGTGGCATGGTTGCTGGTGCCAGACGGGCTGGTCTAGTATTTCAGAAACTGCTGATCTACTGGGATTTTCACGCACAACCATCTCTAGGGTTTGAAGAGAATGGTCCCAAAAGAGAAAATATCCAGTGAGTGCAGTTCTGTGGGCACAAATGCTATTTCATTTTCAAAGGTCAGAGGAGAATGGCCAGACTGGTTCGAGCTGATAGAAAGGCAACAGTAACTCAAATAACTACTCGTAACAATCAAGGAATGCAGAAGAGCATCTCTAACATCTATCTTCTGATGGCTACTTCCAGCAGGATAATGCACCATGTCAGAAAGCGCGAATCATCTTAGACTAGTTTCTTGAACATGACAAGGAGTTCACTGTACTCAAATGGCATCCACAGTCACCAGATATCAATCCAATAAAGCACCTATAGGATGTGGTGGATGAGGTTTACATCATGGATATGCAGCCGACTGAGTGATGCTATCATGTCAACATGGACCAAAATCTCAGAGGAATGTTTCCAGTACCTTGTTGAATCTATGCCACGAAGAATTAAGGCAATTCTGAAGGCAAAAGGGGGTCCAACCTAGTACTAGTAAGGTGTGCCTAATAAAGCGGCCGGTGAGTATATTTACAGTACAATTTGTAAAGTAATGTTTCCTGTCTTTTAGTAGATATATTATATATGAGAGAAGTACTTTGTTTACCAACATGTAGATTGGATTTGCATTGTAAACATAAAATACAAGTTTTTTTATTTGTGTTTAAAGTTTTTCCACATAATGATTCCACATAAATCTGCAGATTTTTTACAAAATTCTGCACAGAAATAAGAGAGTCTGAATTCTGTCTGGCCCTACTGATGAACATTATTTTCTTTACCTTTTATTTTCACAAAAAAACATTGAAGCATATAGTATATTCCCTATAATAGTCCAGATGAACCCATGTTATTAGTATAATCAGTTGTTAACAGAGAACAAAATACCTTGGAATATCAGTATTAAGTACCAATATCAGTACTTGATATATCAGTACCAATCAGCATTAAGAAAGCCAAGTAATAATGCTTAATAATGCAAGGGGGATTCTATTAATAGCAAATGTTTGTTTTTTACAAGTAAAAATCCCCTATATAGTCAGTGCCTATTTGCCTGTTGTCAGTACATCAACTATGCTGCAGGCATCCCAAGTTCAAGTCTCTACTCACAGAGCTTTCTGATGCCATCCCCTCTCTCCCTCCACTTCACTTTCTGTTAACAATACTGTCCTGTAATAATAAAGGCTGACAACACAATCACCAATATCGACTGTATCAACCGGTATCAACAAACTGCGTCACCTGACCTCCCATCTGAGTGCACGCCCCTGCACTTACGTCATTAAAGCAACAGATCTGCATCAAACTGCATTCACAAATGCGCCAAGATCTGTTTGACCAGGCTGTGGATTAAAGCTAGTTATTATGTAAATAGTGTTAAATTTCTTACACAGAACTATCATTTTGCTCCCCAAGACCTCAGTGTGTCATCAGAAGCCATGGCTATTGTATTGTATTTAGTATTGTGTAATTTGTATGTTTATTTTTAATCTAAAAAATATATCACCATTCACTGCCGTTATATGAACTATTCCTTTAAGTCTATCAAGTCTATTAAATCCACCACCAAATTAATACAAAATTGATCACTTTAATAAACTAATTAAATTAAGTTAAAATTCCTAAGTTATTTATTTAGTTGGTTCGTTAAATCCCTATTTATCAGTGTTTCTGGATAAAAAAAAATCCACACTTCTGCCCTTATTTAACACACAACATGACTATAAGTTCTCATTATAGTGCTTTCCATGACCTGAATGTGGCGACTCAGTTTAGTTCGGACCCTAAATTGTTAAGTGCTGGAGGGTCGCCAGAAGCAGGCCTGAGCAGAGCCGCTTTTGAATTGCCTATAAGATGTCAATCAATTCTGTGCTTAAGGCCTTGCTACTATAAAACAAACACAAACTCCAGCTGGAAATGTCTTGGAGTATGAGAGAATTCATCATGTATGGTGTCGTTTTTTATATTTTTGACACACAAAAAGGTTAAAAACTGGAAGCGGATGAAGTTCAGTGCCACTGATGCACTGGATTTTACAGGTTTTGTAATTTTATGCTACTACAAAACATTTTTGTTCCCGCATACATTACTTATTTTAATCTCATAAATTACTCATGTAAACCAGTAGGTGCCGAAGAACAGGCGAAGGATAACATTTTACAAGATACTCAGTCTCAGTAGGTTTCACACTTGCTAATTGTTCAGCACAGGGATTTGTTTCTGTTGGGAAAAGATACTAAAGCTAACAAATTGAGAGTTCATTTAAGTAATTACTTAAAGTTTTGTTTTTTTACATGTATGTTAGTGTATTCACAGTCTTTCATAATATACTTTATCTGATAAAGCAATATAGGTAGAAAAAAATTATAAAAAAAACAGAAAATCTAAAATAATAATAAAAACATTACACATTCCAAAAGACCATCTAACTTCAGCACAGTCCATATGATTGACATAAAAATAAAATTATGTTGTATACTGTACGTGTGATTTGAACTTAAATTCACCTGTTTGTTATAATTTTTATAACAAGTATTTCTTCAAGTATTTTATTTATTTATTTATTTACTTGTCAAAAATTTACAATTTTAAAAACTTATCTAGCCACTCTGTATATTAAGCACACTGTTAATATTGGTAACTTTTTGGTTGTTTATTTTCTGTTACAACAAATTTGTAGAAATGGAATGGGAACAGAAAATCTCTGTGTTTTTTAACTTTGTTTAAACATGTCGACAAATAAACTGCAAATATATATACAAAATTAAATAATTTACAGAGAAAAATACATTGATGAATATAGACATTCATTCATTTTCTTTTCAGCTTAGTCCCTTTATTAATCATGGGTCACCACAGCGCAATGAACTGCCAACTTATCCAGCATATGTTTTATGCAGTGGATGCCCTGCCGGCCGGAACCCAACACTGGGAAACACCCATACACTCTTGCATACACACATACTCAGCGACCTTCTTGCTGTGAGGCAGTCGTGCTACCCACTGCGCCACTGTGATGCAGAATATAGACATAAATAAATAAATAAATAAATAAATAAATAAATAAATAAATAAATATACTCTCGAAATTACATTTATAGCGATTTTCTGAAAATTATATATTTAATCACTTAAAAATGACATTTATTCTGAATTTTTTTATCATCTTAATGTTTTCTTTGCACTTTGTAATATTTATTTATCTTCAAAAAATTACTGATTAGTTCATTTAATTAAACTTTGTTTTTAATATTTTAATTAAACTTTATATTGAAACTTTTTCTGCACTTTTACACTTTTTTCAATTCATCTATTCAATTGAATTCATCTTTATTTCTATAGCTGTTTTACAATGTAGACTGTGTCAAAGCAGCTTAACATAGAAGTTCTAGTCCATTAAAATTGTGTCAGTCCAGTTTTCAGAGTTTAAGTTCAGCTTAGTGGGGTTTAATTTTCAGTTTAATGTCAGTTTTCAATTTAAATTTAATTTAAAGTCCAAACACTGAAGAGCAAAACCATCAATGCACAGCTCCACAATTCCCAAACCAAGCAAGCCAGTGCCGGCAGTGGCGATGAACAAACTTCACTGATTGACAAAAGTGAAGGAAAAAAACTTGAGAGAAACCAGGCTCAGTTAGGCACGACCATTTCTCCTCTGGCGAACTTCTTGTGCAGAGCTGCAGTCTAGGCACTGGAGGCTGGAAAACGCTGTAGGTGTGAGTAGGTCACTGGCGAGTGTATCTGTAGGCTGGGCCACGAGATCAATACTGAGGCTCGTCTGTCACTGAGTCTTTCAGAAATCAGTCTCATGCTCTCCACTCCTCCATGACTGCCTACAGCATTTGCTCAGGATACGGCCTGGTCCAAGATTATGAAGTCCGCTAGAAGTAGTTGGCATCATCTCTTCGTATGTGTTGGTCCTTGAGATCAACCATTTTCCCTCAAACATTCCATGAACCCTCATGCTTTAGCATTTTACTCCAGTGATTTTACTTTGAAAAAGGTATAAATGATTTTAAAACGCCACTTTTCAACAAAATGAACTTCTGATATTGACATTCTCATCTGTCAATTAGCATGAAAAGTGTCCACTTCAAGTCTATTCGGCTTTCAAAATAGAAAAGTGGCCTGACTCTAATCTCCACACAGTTACGTCAAACTCCCAGCCATCTTTTTTTCTTGAGTCATCACCGGTGGGTGGATGTTTTGATTTCAATACATTTTTTTAAACATATTTATATGCACGTATTCGCACTGAACACCCACAGAACGAGAGGAAATGGCCAGCCCGGCTCTCCGGGATCCAAACAGAGCCGCTGAGAGATGGACAGATGGAGATATGAGAACAGGCAGTCTGAAGTCACACATATCTATTTACATATGCTGTCTCGCTGGAGAATCAGTCACTGCGAAACCAAATAAGCAGCTGCTAGCTAAACACACACACACACACACACACACACACACACATGCGAACGTCCCAAAGCGACAATGCATTCACTCTACTTCACACACACACTCGTATATGCACACACCTAGTCTCTAGTCTCAGAACAGTACAGCATTTTCACACTGGTTTTGTTTGTATAACTGCTAGCATGCTAGTCTACAGGATTGGAGCTATTGTTGTTTTGCATTTGAAGAAAAGACTAATAGTGTGCCACCTCAAAATGACAAATCACACCTACAAGTGAGGATGATAGCGAAGAAACTGCAATGGTGTGAAAAATTGGTAGGAGATGAAAGAATTTGAAAAATTAGGGAACAGTTATAGTTGAGATTAAAGTATGCACTCGACAGAATGCTGCGTTGTTTTAACACGTGTTTGTGTAAAATATGGACACATTCAAAATGAATAAATCAAAAACAGTTCTTTGCTCCTTATTAATTCAATATATGGGCTAGTATCTGTGAATAGTAAAAAGCATGTCTCCGTTTGTGGATGTTAAAAGGTTTGGGACGTTGAAAAGATTGTTTAAACATGAATTCCACACATTCTGCATGTCTTTGTGAATCACTGCTGTGGGTTTGTTTACTATATTAATCTCCTAAGCAGCCCTGAGAGTCACTTCACCGCTATTTTGCTGTCAGAATAACCTGTCAAAATAAAAGTGTGGTATCAAACTGTGGTAATGCATATAGTAATTTTGTACGGTAGATTTCCAATTCTTAAAGTAATAATAATAATAATAATAATAATAGTAATAATAATAATAATAATAATAATAATGATTCTAATAATGATACTAATAATAATGATAATAATAATAATAATAATAATAATAATAATAATAATAATAATAATAAATAATGATAATAATAATAATAATAATAATAATATATTATTATTATTATTATATTATTATTATTATTATTATTATTATTATCATTATTTATTATTATTATTATTATTAATATTATTATTATTATTATTATCATTATTATTACTATCATTATTATTATTAGAATCATTATTATTAGAATCATTATTATTATTAGTAGTAGTAGTAGTAGTAGTAGTAGTATAGAGTAGTATAGTAGTAGTAGTAGTAGCTGTTGTTGTGTCATTGTATAAACAAAATAAAAATTGATAATTAGGGCCATGCCCACACTAATATGCTTCCATTTAAAAACGCATACTGTATGTTTCTCTCCATTTTGGCCTTCCGTCCAGAATGAGACAGCGTTTTTACGTAAACAAAAATGCATCTCTTTGAAAACCCTGTCCAAAGTGGATACCTTTGAAAACGCTATTCTTGTGTTGCGGTGTGGACTGTGAAAATGGAGACTTTCGAAAACAATGACGAATTTTTGTCATGTGATGCAGTCAATTTAGCTAACATGGTGGAAGACATTGTAAAGCAGTTGTTTCGGATGCTGTCTGTTCTGACAGTTAGACGCTTTGACAGTAAACAAACACCAGGCAGATAAAATTAGGGTAAAAGCGTCTTACGTTTGTGCGCATGTGCAGTACTGTACGAAAGTGTTCAGTTGTTTTAGTGTAGATGACGGAAAGATGGATCGGCAAAGATGCCATTTTCAAATTTATGTGGATTTGTGTAGAAGTAACCTAATAATGTACGATAAATAATGGACAATTATATAATTGTTCTAAAGAACAACGAAAAATCCTGAAAATGTTAACCAAGGACAAATTGTAATACTTTTTTTTGTTGTTGTTGTTTTCTGCATTACAAAACTTCTTCATTTAAAAATTAGTATTTATATATTATTTTTTATTACATTTTGAAACATTTGCCATGTTACAGCCTTAATCCAGTGTGGATTAAAATCTTATTTTACTCAAAATTCCACAAACAAAACCTCATTATGACAACATATAAAAGGTTTGTTTGAAATCTTTATTTGAAAAATTTGTTTCAAAAAGGTTTTTGAAAATTATAACCATCATTATTTATAGACAGTGCTCAGCGTATATGAGTACACCCCTCACAAATCTGTCTTTTGATTTCATATTTTTAATAGTAAGCTATACAATATTATATTTGTGCATATACATTAGAATAGTCAGTACTGAAGCCAAATCTGGAGCTTATCTAACAAAATAACTTACAATAACGGTCCAAAAACTAGTACACCCAAATGTATATGTTATAGAAAAATATTAAATACAAATTTTTAAAAAGCAAGCAAAAAAAACATTTGTAAAAATGTATTAAGTTTATTAGTTTTGCAATATTTTGCTTGAATTAATTGTATTATTTTTCAATTTCTAAATATGTTTGATGATTAAATATTATTTGAATAAATACACCTGCTTGATACATTTCTTTTGTTTAAATGCACCAAAATACATTGCCTATAGTCACTGAGAAATGGATAAAAATATTCATTTTCAAAATGAGGTGTGCTCAATTATGCTGAGCACTGTATATTTTTGTTGAAGCACCTTTGACACCAATTACAGCCTCAACAGTTTTTTTTAAATATTATGTTACAAGCTTGGCACTGCCATTTTTTTGCCAAATTTATTCCAGATGCAGTGTATCGTAATATCAAAAATAATAATAATAATTTTTTTAAGAAAATACAAGAATAAAAAAAATACACCTACATTTCCAGCTCACCTTATCTAGCAACTTTTTAAACACTCCAAAAGGCGAAGAAAAACCTTAACGTGGCTAGATCCACAAATGCACCTGTGTTTACTTGACAAGATTTCTCTGTATAATGAGAGATGGGCAGTTCGCTAAGCAAGATCCTCCTGAGGCCTCATCAGACGGGTATTGTGGCAGCTATGCTAGCAAATGAGAGCAGAACAATTGAAGGTGTTGCGCGTGGTTTTACAGCCAAGTGGATGCCGGGCACTAGCAGAGCTAACAAAAGGGCAAATTTAGCATGATCTGCTCCTTCGGCACGTACAGTATTTTAAAAAGTGTTACTCCCACAGCAATGGCCCGATTATGCTTTGCTCAACTGAGAAATGTTTTTATTCTGTTATGTTTTATAGCGCATTTTACCTTTGACTGGATAAATGCCAGCTGGCCATGAATGTTATGTGAAAATGTTACGCTAACAGCACAATGCTGCTGCTGCTGAGGACACTCTTGAAAGCTAGTTTTTTTTTCTGTCTATCCTTTCACACAGCTCAAAACACTGAAAGCACTGCACTGTAATTGAATCTCACCAGGTCTTTTCAACCAAAAAACACATGCATTCTCACTGAATAGATAAGAGCACTATCGTGACACAGCTCAACAGACAACTTTATCATTTACCCTTTGTAAGACTTAACGATTTATACACATTGCCTATTAAGACAACTTTGACAATTAAAGATCAATTATCAAGAATGAAAAGCAAAATTGTTGGCATACAGTGAAAGTACAAAGCATAAAATGAATGTCTACATCAATACCCACGTACATAACTTGATCTTGGAAAAATATGCGAAATTCCAATTGATATCTTTAATAGTGTGAGAGATCGCTAAGATTTCTTTAAGAAAAGAAAAACTAGGTGGCAACAGTAAGACATAAAATTCAAAGTAAAAGCATGAAAAAGTGAGTGATTAGTTGCTGTGAAACTGTTTTCAAAACTTTGCTGATTGTTGGAAAATTCTGCACGGCAACACTGGCTCAACCAATAGGATGAGTTTGAGCAACGCAATCTCACGGCAATTCGTAACCTTTTGATTTAGTGGCTAATTCGTATGAATTCGTACGATCTAATTCGTATAAATTAGTACGATTTGCTCATCACCCAATGATGGTTGGGGTTAGAGGTGGGGTTAAGTGCCACGCCCCCTTTTTAAACTCGTATATTTTCGTACGAATTCCTACGAATTAGCCGCTAAACTGACAATACGTAAAATACTTACGTTTCCTTGTGAGATCAGGCTGGTTTGAGGGAGCCAATGAAAACCGGAAAGAGTGCAGGAAATCTGTATGAAACAATAGCTACGTTTCCATCCACCTATTTTATGTGCATTTTGGATATGCGCATAAAAAACTGGTTGATGGAAACGCCAAGATGCGAAGACATTTTGAAAATGCGCATAAAAAAACATATGCACATAACTGAGTAGGATAAACTTTTTATTCGATAAGAGCACATTGTAATATATCTTAAATGTTGTTTTGGTCATTCTAAAACGCCAGTATTAATGTTATTATATTATTAATTACGTCCAGAACCGTCAAGAGTGTCTGTGCTCCGCGTCTCATGCCTTCAAACGCAACCACGCATTCATTGTGTGTTGGCATACTGCTTTCTGAGGTGCAAGTAATTTATTAAATAAAGAAAAGATTCATGCAGCTTCTTCTACCACAGCAAATTCTGTTTTTACTGTTGATATTTGGGGCCAGTTAATCAGGAAGTGACGATTTTGTTCTCTTTGACTTGTTGGATAGAAACGATATTTCTATATTTGATATTTCTTTTTTTTTTAAGAAATATTAGAATATCTATGTTTTCTGGCATAAACTGAGGTCTTTGCACATTTACAATGTCCCCTGCTGATGAAAAAACTCTTTCACTGGGGACTGAGATGGGTGGTGTGGAGAGGTAAGCCTTTCCTAAACCAGAGAGCAGTGTGTACAGAGGTGGTCAATAGGCCCTCTGCTCCACGGACTGGCCACTGGCATAAAAAAATGATCATAATATATGATATAAAAAGCAAATTATTAAAATATACATAAACTAAATTGAAAAAGAGAGGGTAAAAAAGGAACAATCTAATATCTGGTTCTGTAACAGCACAGCTTTCTCTTTCAGTCTGAAAATCATCTTCACATTTTCGCTATGAAAACACTGATGCACCGTGTGATCTCCATAACGTTAGCACTCGTCGAAGCAAGCGAAGCTGCAAATCATCCGGTCTGCATGGTTTGGCCTATTAATAGCTTCTGCGTATAGAAGTCTGTGACAGTAGTTTTTCACTGTGCTGCATTACATTTGTTGTTATGTTAGTGTAAATAAACTTCTTGTTGCATTATTTGAACACAGTTTGTGTTTTGTCTGGCGCATTTCAACCCTAAAATTTTACTCTGCCGTCCTACCTCTTGCTCACCGCTGATGTGCAGGTAAAGCAAGCTTGCGCTTGTAAACACAGCGCCCCCTCTGTTCAAAACATGTATTGTGATTTATTCAACATTTCTACCAACTTGAATAGTCACATATTTTAATTGATTTTTAACACGGTGAATCGTTACATCCCTAATGGAGGAAATTTTCTTTCAACCTCATTATGGCATAAAAATTATTTTTATTATAATTTTAGCGATCTGCTTGAGGTAGGTCAATTTATTTTTATGCTTTTGATGAAGTAGCATTCAAAGAGCTCTTTAGACCATGCGCCGGACCCATTCTCCCTGTTTCGCTAGTAATATCTTTAAATAAATAATTATTTAGGCCTATTTAATTATTCATTTATTATTTATGTACAATAATTGAGACATAAAATGAGATAATAAAATATAATCAACAACGAAAATGTAAATGAAAACTCTAAATGAAAAAGCTTATTTATTGACTGTCTTTGCCTTATCACTTTAAAATAACAAACACTGTACATCTCTCTATATTTAGCCTAAAACACTATTTATTTATTTAGGCCTACTTATTTGTATTTATGTTTGTACTTTCATTTTAGTTGTCTTTTATTTCTTTAATTTTACTTTCCTCATTTCACATAAGTTTACAATGATAATAAAGCTTGTTAAGAAATTTTTAATGATTAATGAAGGAATTTTAATGTTTTGTTTCATTGTTTCATCTTCATTTACAAGTAGCAGAGTATTTACAGCTACTGTATATTTCTGTCCATTCGAATCCCGTCCCTTTGTGCCCCCTGGCGGCACAGTCGCAAACTGCGGTTATATCTAAAAACACGTTCTTACTCCTTTAATGCGGCGGGGGTACAAGTCGAGGCAGTAATGCTCGTTTTAAAGTGTCACCCACTGTATGTTGCCACTAGCCACCAAATATGATGTTTGGTGTGTACTGTCTTCAAAATTAGTATTATTATTATTTTTGTATGTATTTTATATGTTATATAGTGAAACTTATACCCAGGATTAACTGTAAGCCCTGGGTAAATTATAAACAGTGTTAAATGTCAAACAAGAAAACCCAAGATTACATAGAGCACAGATTAATGTACTTACATTTAGTTTTTTTTTTATTCTATAAAAAAACAACAACTGCAATATCAAAGCAGATCTAATTTGCCATTTTCACAGAGGACAAAGAGTAAAATAGAAGAAAAAAATACATGAAATAAAGACTCAGTCAACCTCTGGCAGTTTGAGAATTGAAGGGAACTCCTGAGACGTATGAGAAAACAGTCATATAGGAAAGACAGTCTACCAGCAGGGGGCGGTGTTTTAGGTGTCGGACACCTGCAGAGCAGTGCGGAGTGTGAGCCCACCACGACTCACTGTTAAGACGCTAATTAAAAGCTCCACTAAGGTGAGGGTCGAGACACAGGCCTCAACTCGCTCCAGGACACGCTTCTAAACTTCAAAGCTGTCATGTTAGAAAGTCAACTCTCCTCTGTTGCTGACAATCAGGACCAAAAAGCAATTCCCCAAATCCCGCCCATGCACTTTTCATTTTCAGCTCCCCACTATTGCTCTCCATCCTCTCTCACAGCTCGCGGCTGTTTTTGAAAATACCACTGGATCACAGTGAGTTTGCACCATGCAGACCAAGCTGCGGGACTGCTCGTGTGGCGAATCCGGCATTGTGTCAGAAATGACGAGTTGAAATAACACGGGAGATACCCAGAACATCAGCAGCCTGGCATTTCTAGAGTTGTATTTCTAGGGTTTATTGGGTAATTAAAGTTCGAGCGGTGGCCATATGCTCCGTGTGACTGGCAGTGGCTCTGCTACAGAACCTTGACAGGGAACAGGTGAAGGAGAACAGACTCGGCTTGCCGAATGCATTCCTTGCCATCTGCTACTACTTGTAAATAAAATTACTCATACATGACTTTAGCTTGGGCAAATTTCTCATTGCAGAACAACACGCATTAGAGAGAAGCTTCATGTTAAATCTAGATAAGATGATGCTGCCTTAGAGTCATGAAACAATTATAATTACACACAAAGACGACATTTAAAAAAAAGACATAATTATTAGTGAAACTAAGTTGGGGGAAATTCTTTTAAAAGGATAGTTCACTCAAAACAAGAGAAAATGACCCCATCTTATTCTCTTCTTATTATATACTTTATTCTCCCTCATGTGGTTTTAAACCTCTTTTTCTTTCTTCTGTTGAACACAAAAGAAGATATTTTGAAGAATGCTGGTTGCTGGCACCCCTCGACTTCCATAGTAGGAAAGAAAATACCCAGCAAGCATTTTTGTTTTTAAAAGATATCTAATAGATGTCTAAAAGACGTCTAAGCATAGTCGTCTTGGCTAAAACAAGGCTAAATTTGGGCTGTCAGTGAAAGTCTAATAGACGTCTAAGAATAGGCCAAAACTAGACTAGTCATCAAATAAACAGAAATGAATGACTTCACATATAAAGTCTGTCTAATCTGTCTATTTGACGACTAGTACAGTGTTGGGCTATTCTTAGACTAGATTTTCACTGACAGCCCAAGTTTAGCCTTGCTTTTGCCAAGCTGTTACGTTTAGATGTCTATTAGCGGGCTACTATAGAAGTCAATGGGTCCCAGCAACCAGCATTTTCAAAATATCTTAGGGTTTAACAGAAATAAAATAGTTTTTGAACAGTATGTCAAGGGTGAGTAAATAATAGCAGAGTTTCCATTTTTGAGTGAACTGTCCCTTAGGTAGAAAATCCCTTAGAAAGCAATGCAATGCTTTGTGTTATAAAACAGTGGTTCAAAGTGTATATTAAAATGCAGAAAGATACAAAATTTCAGTAAGAAAGCATTTACTGAAACCAGGTTAAAATAAAAAATAGTAACTACAACATTTTGAGAGCCCCCTGGTGGCTGCTTTCTCCATTTAAAAAAAAAATTCCAACTTTCAAATACTTCAAAAACATTTTCCCATTATTGTTTTTCATAATTTCTGGTGCTCTCAGTTTCAATAGACCCTTTTCACATTTCCGGGTTTCTCCGTAGCAGAAGTCGTCATAACTAACTTAAAGCACAGTGAATGGGAGAGTCCAACAATTTTTTTTTCTACATTCTCATTTGCTGAAATAGTAAAAGAAAAACGTCACAATGATGGTATTAAGACTTTCAGAAAAAGAAAAAAAAATAGTGTGAGACTGATAACAGCAACCAGAAGACAGAATAACGTCAAATTTACTCTCAGTCCCATTGGCGCTGCATTAGAAGATCCTCGCATAAGGAGTGATTTGTTTTTTATAATTTGACTCAAATATGATATAATACATACATAAATGCATATAAATATACAAACGTTTTGTTTTGTTTTTTTATCAAAAAGGATTTAGGATTATGATTACCTTTAAACACAGCATAACAGTCCCCATAAAAGGGTTCATTGTTCAAAAGTTTGCTTTTGAATATTTATTTGCACATGAATGATCTCAGTAAACCTATAAACCAGTGTTTGTTGCAGCTTTACCTGATTTAATAGTAGTTGATAGTAGTTTATAAATTGCATTTAATAAATTACACTTGTGTTTTTTATATTGTGCGTATATTATATGTAAGATGTGTATATTTTATACCCCTTATTAATCATTTAGCAAAACAGTTGATTTATTTGATTCAGAGTTTCAAATACGTTGTTTCTCCTATTAATAAAGAAAGAGAGACTGAAGAAAACTGGCATCAATCATAATTGTTATTGTTAAATGTAGAGTTAATTTAATTTGCTGGTAAAAAAATAGTGGGGAAAGCTTTCAATAAATTATCAGTCACTTGTTCAATATTTTTAAATCAATTTATTACTCTGTCCCCCGGTTTCACAAACAAGGTTTAAGGCTAGTCTTGGATTAAATTGCATGTTTGAGCTGTCTCAAATGAATATAACTTGCAGTGAGATGTCTTAAAATATGTCAGTGTCATTTTTTGTTTACAGGTGCACACCAGTAATGTATTTTTCTGAGGCTGATTTTATAAATGTGGCTTAAATAGCCTAATTTAACTAAGGTCTAGTCCTGGCTTAAGCTAAGCCCTGTTTGTGAAGCTGGGCCTGTAAGTTTTAAATAATGCTTAAAGTTGTTTAGGGAAAGTTACGGCCAGTACATATTTTCTCCTAACCAAAATGTCACACATTTGCAATCATGGACACTAAAGTCTACAAGACTGTAAGGTATCCCATTCACCATTTTAGCTTTTAGAAGGGTACTTTCCCATCTGTGACTGTCACGCACCATCAACGTTCAATTCTGTTATGACCACATAAGCCAGCTTTCCAACCTAATGTGACTTGTGGAGCTGCGGATTGATGGATTTGCTCTTCACTTCAGAGTTTGGATTTTCAGCAGTGAAAATTAAACCACACTGAACTGAACTAAACTGCACTTCAACTCTGAAAACTGGACTAACACAGTTTCAATTTACTAGAACTTCTATGTTAATCTGCTTGGACACAATCTACATTGTAAAAGCGCTAGAGAAATAAAGATAAATTTTACACAAGACATGCTCAATAATGTTCATGTCTGGTGACTGACCTGGCCAATCCTGGAGCATCTTAATGTGAAGTGAATCTTTTTAAAGTTCGCAAATAAAGAAACATTCCCCAAAGGAAGTTTAGGTGCATTTCCATCAAGTTGCTAGAGTAGATTACTATAGTATTGGTAACCTAGTAACCAAAAAATAAACAAAACAAACATAATGAAAACAGCTGATTAGTCATGTGGGTGTGATGTATGCTTCGTCAGAATGTATTCATTCAAAATGTTTCCATCTTTTATTATTCGCATTAACCATATCTGGCAACACTTCTGTTTTTCCCAAGAATCTCCCGTATTTCAGACCCATCTCCCGCCACCCTCCCGTTTTGTTATTTCTCCCGGAAAACTCCCGTAATTTCACCCCCCAATCAGCCGCCCGAAACCCGCTCCATAGTACAGTTACTAACACCACAGTACACATCATCTGGTTCTCAAAAATGTTATTCAGACACCTCACCCCAAACCAAATCCCCCCCATCCCCCACCCTCCCACACAAATGTGCCTGAAAATGGCAGCTATGACATTAATGCTTTTTTCCAAAGTCCAAAACCACTTCAAGAGGGCATAAAAATGTTTCTGTAATGGATTTTTATCTAAAATGTGTGAGCTTCGCAACAGACTTCAATCCATCAGTCAAAACAGAATTACTAAGAGGATTTAGGGTGTCATATAGGGCTGGCCATGTGTAGTCCAACTTAACTTCATATGACATTTCAACAAACGAACTTCATACGAACTTTTCAAAACTAGGTTGAAATGGAACGCAGAAATTTCCCCACATGACTTAAAGCAACTGAAACCAGTCTGCTTTCCAAGTCTACCTTTATCCAGAATGCAATCAGTCCAGCAATCTAGACACAAAAAATACAGCTTGTTAGTGCCAGTCAATGCCTCAACTCTCGGCTAACAAGCCAGTCTAGGTGCTACAAAGCTAACACCTGAGTTTACAAAGAGCGAGAGATTTAGTAGTCCGACACAACAGGGGCACAATCCCAAGCTCCTGCATCCATTCTCGCTGACACTTTCCAGCAAGGACACAGCTAATCACTTCAACTCACTTACTTTTCCCTTTTACTCTAAAGCCAGACTTTCTTTTAGCCGCTAATCTGGATTTCAGTGCAGTAAAGTTGCATCTAACTTCTTGTATGCTGAACAAGAGAGATTTATACAATGACTGAATCTCTCTGGCCTATTTTTTTCCACCGCATTGTGCTCTGAGGTAAAAGAAGCCGGTGCCTTTAGATTGTAGTAAGTGCTATAAGCTCCAAACAGGGTGAAAAGATTACATGTTCCCTTTCTTCGGAAATCCTGTGATAATTAATCTTCGGCGGTCTCCTTTCTTTTTCTTTCTTTTTTTTTTTTGGACTGGTGTGCTGCTGCGGAGTATGTGCGGGACATTTTTTAAAAACAAGCATGAACAGATGATGATCCACAGCAATGGCCTGCCATCGAGATAATGAGAAAGTCACTTCCTATTGCAAGCTGTGAAGAAGATAGTTTAATTACGTTGCCGTTTTTAATTGAACATGAATTATTTAGAATCTGAGCATTAATGAAGTAGCACAAATATCAGCCAGCCGATGACAAACCCTGTCATTTAACATGACTGCATGATATAATCTCTCAGTCTCCAAAGATCAGATTCTAAAGAAATGCAGAGCTCAGTGTGCTTTGTTTTAATAATAATATTCATTCATTCATTCATTCATTTTCTTGTCGGCTTTGTCCCTTGCGGAGTCGCCACAGCGGAATGAACCGCCAACTTATCCAGCACGATTTTACGCAGCGGATGCCCTTCCAGCCGCAACCCATCTCTGGGAACTTCCACACACACATTCACACTCATACACTATGGACAATTTAGCTTACCCAATTCACCTGTACTGCATGTCTTTGGACTGTGGGGGAAACCGGAGCACCCGGAGGAAACCCACGCAAACGTAGGGAGAACATGCAAACTCCACACAGAAACGCCAACTGACCCAGCCCAGCCGAGGTTCAAACCTGCGACCCAGCGACGTTCTTGCTGTGAGGCAACAGCACTACCTACTGCGCCACTGCGTTGCCTTAATAATAACAATTGTGTAATTCGTTTGTGAATAATTGTGAATCAATTTGCGAAAATGCAGATAACATTTCACAATAAGAGTCTATATATAGTTTGTATATATATATATTAATAATTTATATTACTATGTTTAATATTCAGCATAATGGGTATACACTACCTGACAAAAGTTTTTATCTGTTGAACTGCATCCCAATAATCACAAATACTGCAAAAGACCTATTGGAACCTACATGGACCCAAGATTCTTACAGAAATCAGTTAAGTTTGGTGAAGGAAAAATCATGGTTTGGGGTTACATTCAGTATGGGGTCGTGTGAGAGATCTGCAGAGTGGATGGCAACAGACTGAGGTATCAAGACATTTGTGCTGCCCATTACATTACAAATCTCAAAAGAGGGCAAATTCTTCAGCAGGATAGCGCTTCTTCTCATACTTCAGCCTCCACATCAAACTTCCTGAAAGCAAAGAAGGTCAAGGTGCTCCAGGATTGGCCAGCCCTGTCACCAGACATTAACATTAACGAGCATGTCTAGGGTAAGATGAAGGAGGAGGCATCCAAATAATCTTGATTAACTCTGAGAGTCCTGCGAGAATGCTTTCTTTGCCATTCCAGATGACTTTATTAATAAGTTATTTGAGTCATTGCAGAGATGTTTGGATGCAGTCCTTCAAGCTGATGGGAGTCATACACAATATTAATTCTTTTTCCACTGCACCATGACTTTATATTTTATACTGTACATTATTTTTGTTAAGTGACAAGACTTTTGTCTAAGCAAAGTCAGACCTTACTGTCCTAATTAAATAATTAAAAATCAAGGCATGATCATATTTTATTTTGGTAAAATAAGCTTTTTCTGTTTATTTACGGTTGTTAATTGCATTATGGGACCTTGATCTCTGCTCTTTCGACTTTTGATGTTGAAAATTCAACACTGCAGATTAACGAAGTGACTTTTATTGGCATTTTAGTAGTTTGAGACAAGATATTGTTTAAAAAATTAGATAGAGGGAATTAAATCTGTAAAATAACAGAAAAAAAGTATATTACAAGGTGTTTGTGTCATAATTTACAAAAACACAGACAATATGCCATGTCAAACTATTAAAAATGTCAACAAAAGTAATGTTTAACATCAAAAGCTTATCATAAATATGGAAAACTGTAAATGTACGGGTATTTTTTACAGTGCACTTGTTCTGACATGTACCTATTACAGTATATAAAATAGTATAATAATAAAAATCTAAGCATAATAATAGTATAAATAAGTATAATAATAGTAAAATACTATCTCTTTTTTATTAATTAGATTATTTTTCTTCTTTGACCCATGTTAACTTTTATAATTGCATTACCATCACTTACAATAAATATGTATGATTAACCAGACAACTGATACATTTATATAGCTTATAATACAATATTAATACTGTAAAAAAAAAAAAAAAACCTACATACACACTAACTGTAATTTGCCAATACTCCACTTCCTGCACTACTACACCAGAACTTTTTCACCAACTCCACTCATATTTCACCTGCACCGAATCTCCCTGAAATGACCTGAACAGCAATTTATGATCATCTAGCATGATCGGAGTAATACCCATAATTCAACCTGAGCTGTGGTCCCAACATATCCCATCCATCTTACTCCGATAATAAAGCCAATGATTGGACTCTTGCTAGCTCTTCACGGGGTCCACAAAGTCAGAGCCCGACTTTCAATTTAAATTGAATTTCCTAATCAGAGGTGACTCTAGAGACTCCCATTTTATATTTTATCCAATTACGGAGTCACAAAGTCAAAGCTAACCTCATCCCGAGCACCTAACGTGAACTCAGCTGGAATTTGAATTTCCCTGCCTATTACAACATGCTCTCTGTGCTGTCGAAGCGCATTACACCTGGCGACATCAAAGAGCAAACGCAAAGTCATTTTAAGCGGAGAGCACCTATTCTCTGTCCTGTCAAGCGTCGAGCACTCTTCTCTAAAACACTGACGGTGCAGGAGGCAGTTAGCTTGTCTCCTTATCCAGACTGACCATAGGGGTCCTTCTGAAATTGAGCCAGATGCACCTTTTATAACAGAAAAATGGTTAGCGATTTAAATTATATCGTTCTGCTGCTATTATCTGTGGCAAAAAGCTTGATAAAGATTCAACAAAAAAAGGTTTCTCACCACAAACAATAAACAACACTGTTTAAAATTATATTAAGATTTAAACAAAAATAATAGCTACAGAGGTAGCAATAAAAGCTACAATATCAATATCGCCGTCCTAATAAGCTGAAACAACGGATGTAGAGCAACTAGAAAGTATTCTTAAAAACACAGTCATTAAAGGTTCGCTTTATGTTTGTTTTTGCAACAATGCCGTGGAAGAATCACTTTTGGCTTTCTTAGAACTTTTCAGTAAAATAGTTCTTTAAAAGACCATGTTTTAGACAAGTGTGCCACAAGCCTGCTTTTGAGTGAAGGTCTTGGTCGTTAGATCGCCCCTTGGGGGCTGGCTGCAGAACAAGTCATAAAGCCCACCTCCTCCGTGTTAATGAAGGAGACATGAGACCAAATAAAAAAATTAATTACACTTGCAATAAAATGTTCCGAAAGATGGTTCTGGTCAGTTAAAGGTGCAGTATGTAAGTTTGACACCCAGTGGTTGAACTAGGTATTGCACTCCTAGATCAAAATAAACGCACGCGTGGGATGCCAGATTGAGTACAGTCGCGAGTGATTTAAACCGTGTTCTAAATAAAATCAACGACATGCGATAGAAGGAATATTTTCCATATTAAAAGGAGTTTTAGTTCTAACCATCACCTCGATTTGATATATTAGAAACGGCTTCTATTTCTCACAGCTGAACATGTGAAACCTATGACAGTGCACCTCAGGTAAGCCTTGTGTGTTTTATTCAGTGCTAAATGCTAACATTGTGAGTTTGAATGGATTCTAAACCTTACTGTTTCGTGAGTGAGTGCATATTCTGTGCTTCTGAAAGGCTGTATTTAAATTTCTGTCGTGTTTCGTCTGGTGCAAACAGCCAAACTGCTGTTTGCGTGTTGTTAAGACACGAGATTACAATGTAATCTGCTCACCTTATGTTTAAGTTCGCAATATTTATATCATTTGCTAATTAATAACCTGATGTGGAACTGAATCTGTCTCATTTCGACGACTGATACTGTCCATTTCAGTCACGGACACATGCTTTCAGAGCCTTTCTGAATGAATGAATGAAATATGCTGTTTTCCAAAAAGGCAACCCGGAGTGCTGAAATATAATTGGCTAAACTGGCATTCTGCAGGTTAACTTTACCTAAACAAAGACATCGTTCCGGCACGGAAAAACCATTTTCAAAGCAGAATATCTGACTTCAGCATTGTTTTTCAGTTAAACAAGTATGTTCACTTGGGATGTTTTATAAATATCTGCAAACATATTATGGTATTTTTATGCTTTAGAAGAGTCAAAAACTTACATACAGCACCTTTAAGGCACTGGTTATGGTGCTGATATAGGTGCAGATCTTCATTTTTGTAAAGAGTTTGTTTTGAGCAGTAATTTAATGCTGGGCGTGTCATCGTGATTGACAGTTTCTCAAAGCAGACGTCGGAGCTTCGGCAGGAGACTGAAATGTTATTATTCCATTTCTGTGTTATTTTACCATGATAAAATGAGTTGCTCAGCAGTAAACTATAGTTTCTGACATACAGGATCTTGTGGAACACTGTTTATTTGGTAAGGTCAGGGCTTTATCAGTTTGCTGATACACGCCTAACCACCCAGATAGCAAAATACACTCGGGCCAATTCCAGCTAGACTCTCGCCTGCCGGAGACTTACCCCTCGGCACGACTCCATCTGCTACAGTATACCTACTCGTCCAGGAAACGGGCCTGAGCAAAGTTCGGATAGCATAGTGTGAGTACACCCTGAAAGACATAAACTGCTGAGTGAAAACAATTTAATTCAACAACAAACTGTAGAGGAGCGGCACCTCTTCGGTTTCCCCCACAGGCCAAATACATGCGGTATATGTGAATTGGATAAACAAAATATGGACAAAGTGTATGAGTGCATGTGTGAATGTGAGGGCATACTCACACTATGCTATCCGAACCGTGCCCAGGCCTGTTTCCCGGATCGTTTGAGAAGTGTGAGTGCTCTGAATCAGGCTCAGGTTCACTTGGCCGGCCCTGGCCCGGTAGGAAGAGGTGTGCCAGATCGCGGTGCATTTGGGCTTTGGCGCGGTACGCTTGTGTGTGAGTGCAAAACGCGCCTGAGCCCGAAACTGAAAGTGAGATGTGACTTTTAAGGGATTGTTTCATATGGATTTATTAATCATTCTTACTGTTCAATGAACGCAAACTGTCGTAGTTTATTAAAGACGCAAACCCCTCACTGCACGACAGCTGCACCTTCAGCAAACCTCCTAATTCCTGCTGCACGAGGACTTTATGATTGTTTATGAGCGTCAAAAGTGGCTGATCTGTTCGGCAAAATATTTGACTGTGTGTCACAGCATATCAAACGACTTAAATGATATAACTAAAGAAATCTCCACTGTGCTGAGAGAAAGCGCTTACTGAACAGCGCATCATTGATGACGTAAGCGTGCCCAGGCCCGAATGTAATGTGAGAGCGGGCCGTCGGGGGAGACGGGAGAGGGCACAAGCATGCTTTGGCCCAGTTCAAGGCAACTGTACATAGTGTGAGTGCTCCATGATAGTATATGGGTGTTGGTTGTAATGGGTTGTGGCTGGAAGGGCATCTGCTGCGTAAAACATATGCTGGAATAGTTGGCGCTTGGCCGCTCATTCCGCTGTTGCGACCCCTGATGAATAAGGGACTAAGCCAAAGAAAAATGAAAAAATGAATGAACAAACTGGACACAATACACAACCTATCCGATTCCAAATCAACATGTGAATTGAATGCAAACATTTTGTGTACTTTATTATGCACTTTAAGCATGCTAATCCAACCAGAAGCATTATAATTCCAAACATGGCAGAAATAAATATAAACAGCTGGAAAAAATAACAGCTGGATTCACAAAAGGCAAAGAGCGTCTTCAAAGAGATCTGCAGACAGCAAGTGTACGAGCTAACCAACTGGACTAAACCTCAAACAGCATGTAAAAACAAGTGGAATTAAAGCAGCTGCTGAGTTGAGAGATTGGAGTGACAGACATGTATTTAGCCTCTGGCTGTTTTTCACATGCGTCTCACTTTGTGCCCAGTTTCTAAGGCCTCATAATAAATATTCCCCATGAGGTGGTCCCCCCCACTCCCTCCTCCTGTTTCAACGCTAACTACTTCACAGTCTTAACTAAGCCACAAATGTATTTAGTCATTTAAAACAACTCTTTGAGTCAATCACTCTCTGCAGGGAGGTAACTTTGCTTTTTAATAGTCTCTATTTATTGTTAATGCATAGGCATACGCTTTATGTTCATTGAAAACCAGCAGGCATTTACGCTTTGGCCATTTTGCACCATTCTAACTGCTGCTCTTTTCAACTAAAGAAACAATGAGTGGGGCGTTTCCACCTGCCGAGCTTCACAATTTGTATTACAAAAAGGGCTTAAATAAATAAGCTTCCATCAGATTTTTCGGATGCCAGCAGCAGTTGATAGTTTTTTTTTGTCATGGAAAACAAATGTTACACTGACCTAAGCTGGATACTCGCATTTTGCTGTCAAACTAAGCTGATTAGCTGTCATAATAGTATAGAAAGAGCCTGGCCTGACAGCCTGCTTATGTAACAGCTGTGTGGAGTGGCTGGAAGCTCCTCAATCCAGGCACACCTGAGACAGAAGAACACGGCCTGCTATGATGCACCAAGAGAAAAAAATGATAATGCACATAAATTTTTGGGGCGGGCACGGTGATACAGTGGGTAGAGCTGTCGCCTCACAGCAAGAAGGTCGCTGGTTTGAGCCTCGGCTGGGTCAGTTACCATTTCTGTGTGGAGTTTGCATGTTCTCCCTGTGTTGGCAAGGATTTCCTCCGGGTGCTGCGGTTTCCCCCACAAGTCCAAAGACATGCGCTATGTGAAATGGGTAAGCTAACTTGGCCGTATGTATGAGTGTAAATGAGAGTGTATGGGTGTTTCCCAGTGATGGGTTGCAGCTGGATGGGCATCCACTGCATAAAACAATTGCTGGATAAGTTGCTGGTTCATTTCGCTGTGGTGACCTCTGATTAATAAAGGGACTAAGCCGAAAAGAAAATGTATGAATGAATGACTACATATTTGGGAATTCAGAAGTAATTTAGAAAAGTGCTTGACCTTGAAAAAACGTATGTCGAGTGTTGGAAGTAGGGTTTTATACAAACACATAACAGAAAATACAGCCAGATACTATATAAAATTACACCAATATTAATAAAATAATTAATATTTATAAAAAAATAACCCAATGTTGGGTTTTCTTAAATCAAAAGTTTAATTGAATTTAAATTATCCTTTTAAAGCCAATGAATGGGTTTTGTCAATATTTGACCCAATGTTGGGTTACGACAAGCCGAGTGTACTGAAATTATCCATATAAATGTTAAGTGAATTAATTAAAAAAATTAATTAAAAAAATAATAATAATAAATAAATAAATAAATAAATAAAATAAAATATATAATAAAATAAAATAAGATTAAATTAGATTAAATTAAATAAAAATTAAATTAAATTAAACAAAAATATATTAAAATAATATAATATAAAATAATATTAAATTAAATTAAAATATTAAAATAAAATAAAATAATACTAAATTAAATTAAATTAAATTAAAAGGCACAAAGAAAATGTAAAAGATCTAAGCAAAACTTAAACCCAATAAAACCAAATATTTGCATTTATGTTTAACTGAATGTTACAATTATTAATGAAATTAACTAGCAATTTTAGTAAAATTGGTTTCTACACAATTAAATTAAATTAATAAAAATTAATTGAAAATAAAATAAAGGTAACACTTTATTTTGATGGTCCATTTGAGTATTAGTAGACTGTCTGCTTAATATCTGCTGATACTGCTCCTTAACAGACATTCAACTGACTATAAGAAACTTTGCAAGTACATGTCAACTTACACTAACCCTAACCCCAACCTAACAGTCTACTTATAATCTGAGAATTAGTTGGCATGTAGATGCAATGTAACAAATTCAACAAAAGTACCATCAAAATAAAGCGTAACCAAAATTAAATTAAATTAAAGTCTTAAAAGGCACAAAGAAAATGTAAAAGATCTGAGAAAGGAAAACTAAAACCCAATAAAACCAAATATCTGCATTTATGTTTAATTGAATGTTACATTTAATAATGAAATTAACTAGCCATTTCAGTAAAATTGATTTCTACACCATTTTCTCCAGTTTACCACAGATTTATCAAAACTAAATAACTAATTATATTTAATACATTAATACATTTTTTAAATACAAAAAACTACAAATGAATACATTTTAAATATAGAATCAAAACAAAACAAACCAATAATCGTCCACAGTAGCTAAATATCTGAAGTGAAGCCACCTTGAAAAAAGTAAACCTGTCCTCCTGAAGTCTCATTCCTGCCTGCAGCGATGAAGCAGAGCGTACAGTAACAGTATAATAAACAATACCAACAGCAATGCTTGACCTAGCAAACAGCACTAATAAAACCCTTTATGCTCTGTGGGTTTCGGTGATGCAACGGTTTTAAACCATTAAGTCAGCAGCTGATTATCCACAGCTGACCGCCAGAGAAAGTCTAGCAGAAGGAGAGCAGCGTCCACATCATGCCCACAAATTGGCAAAACAAGGGAAAGAAAGGACAAAAAAGTTGCTTAACTAATCATGAGCTGGAGCCGACAGTTAATCTGACAGGGGACGGGGCTGATTTGGCTAATGGCACTGGGGAGAAAATGTCTAGTGGCACAGCCATGGCGCTTCACTGGGACTGGAAGTGTCTCCTTTCTGATTCGCTCAGACATCGTAATTATGCCTTGTGGTTCTCATCGTGCTGGCCGTGTCCAGAGATGCAGAAGGCTGGCGTTAGGACAGTGCATGCTGGGTAGCGGTAGAGCCCTAGTGCTCCTTCATAATACATTACCGTCACAGCAAGAGCACGCAAACAAGGCGGCGAGAAATGTGCTGCAACGCTAAGATAAGAAACAAACATTTACTCTACAAACATCATCAGACATCATGTCATTCTGAGGGATCTGATGTGCAAGAAACAAACTCAAATTCCCTTAAAGATATGCCTAGCAAATGCCGTGTTGTTTGTTTTGGGTACAATAAAGGCGATTTCTTTTGAATGAGAGAAGTGAGGATGACAGTGGCTTGTATGAGTCCTCCGGCTTGCTTCGTCTAGTGGAATAAGAATGATGTTTCAGAACTTGTTTTCAGTTATAGTCTTAGTTATCGTAATGTGTATTAACGTTCTATCTGCATTAATCATGCATCTGCATGTACGTATGAATGCATGTATGTATGGCATGTACACACACCGGCCACTTTATTAGGTACACCTGTCAAACTGCTCGTTGACGCACATTTCTAATCAGCCAATCACATGGCAGCAACTCAATGTATTTAGGCATGTAGACATGGTAAGGACAATCTGCTGCAGTTCAAACCAAGCATCAGAATGGGGAAGAAAGGTAATTCAAGTGACTTTGAATGTGGCATGGCTGTTGGTGCCAGACGGGCTGGTCTGAGTATTTCAGATACTGCTGATTTACTGGGATTTTCACGCACAACCATCTCTAGGGTTTACAGAGAATGGTCCGAAAAAGAGAAAATATCTAGTGAGCAGCAGTTCTGTGGGCGCAAATGCCTTGTTGATGCCAGAGGTCAGAGGAGAATGGCCAAACTGGTTCGAGCTGATAGAAAGGCAACAGTAACTCAAATAACCACTCGTTACAACTCAGGTATGCAGAAGAGCATCTCTGAATGCACGATCTCTGAACGATAATTTCTTGGCACACTTTGGGCTCATTAGTACCAATTGAGCATCGTGTCAACGCCACAGCCTACCTGAGTATTGTTGCTGACCATGTCTATCCCTTTATGACCACAGTGTACCCATCTTCTGATGGCTACTTCCAGCAGGATAACACACAATATCATAAAGCGTGAATCATCTCAGACTGGTTTCTTGAACATGACAATGAGTTCACTGTACTCAAATGACCTCCACAGTCACCAGATCTTAATCCAATAGAGCACCTTTGGGATGTGGTGAAATGGGAGATTCGCATCATGAATGTGCAGCCGACAAATTTGCAGCAACTGCGTGATGCTATCATGTCAATATGAGCCAAAATCTCTGAGGAATATTTCCAGTACCTTGTTGAATCTATGCCATGAAGGATTAAGGCAGTTCTAAAGGCAAAAGGGGGTCCAATCCCGTACTAGTAAGGTGTACCTAATAAAGTGGCTAGTGAGCGTAAGTAGTGTAGTAGGTTTCATCAAAAATAAAAAAGACCAAATTTTGTTCAAAGTTTATCCAAAAATTTCCAAATTTCCTGTCCAAATACTGTATTAAAATCCATGTAAAATGCGGCTTTTGTGATTTTGCTAATACGTGCACACCAAAGAAAATAGTTGTTTAAAGCAAAAAGTTTGATGAAAAGAAACTGCACACCCCAAAGAAATTTACTTTAAGCAGGTGCTTGATCAAATGAAACTGTAACTGATGGAGGATTTCACTGAGATGCAAATCCAAATGCAGATTTATTTACAGGTAAATGAGACAAGAGTCAATAACAGGAGCAATCAGGTACATAAAGATCATCCAAAAATTGTTGTTGATAAACAGGCAATTGGTCAAAACTGGAGAAAGGCAAAATAAACAAGGAACTGGGCTAGGAATAGATTACATAAAACACAACAAGGATCAAAGAACGTGGCTAGGCATGGAAAAAAAACGCTTCGTAAAGTTAAAGATTCATTTAACTAACAAAACTAACAAATAACACTCAGCATCGAGTGTGTGTGATTGAGGAGGTGTATATATAGTCCATGAAATAAGTGCAAATGAACAGCAGCTGTGTGTCTGTCTGTCTGTGTCATTAGTGGAAACCCAGAACAGGTGTGTGTGAGGTGCATGACAGGATTTGTAGTCCATATGGTGACGGGATTGTAGGGAATGATTCCAAGCAATCTACTAGCCTGAAACACTGGTGATTGTGACAAAAACAATATGATTTAAATGTTTTTTTGCCACATCACAGCAAAACTACACTTTGTTGGATTACATGACATTTGACCCGATAGAGAAAATGTAAGTCAAAATTTCAAAAGTCAAAAGCTTTTTAAGAACAATACAGGTTTATGTTTGTTTACTACAACAAAATTTGGCTATTAAAACTGTAAAGATAAAATACATTTTAAACAATCAAATAAATTCACTATTAATCAAAATTCAATATTATAGAACACGTTGGTTAAACTAAAATTTATGAAAATGGATATACATTGAGTTTAGTTATAATGATTATGCTAATCCTAAACTATACTTCTCCTAAACACATGCTCAATGCATAATTTCCTGTGTTTTTGACACAATAAAGCCATTTTTTTTTTTTTTAGAATATGAGGACTGAAGATGACAGCAGCTCATTGGAGTCCCCCAGCTTTCCTCATCCAGCAAGGGAATGAGAGATTACCAGCCTCTGAGTGGATGTGGTACCAGCAGGAGCTGGAAGACGGGCAGATTTAAGCGCAATGATGTCTGCCCTGCCAGGTATTTTCCAGTGGGTGAAAGCGGCTTATGTAAACTCAATCCAGCATCGATTATGTAAATGGCGCCAGTCACTTCTCCTTTGAAGGGAGGGTCGAAAGAGGAGAGGCACTCAAGGGTACTCATGCACTGATGGAGAGATGGAAGACTGGGACACAAGACAAACCGTGACGCCACTACAGAAAATGTCATCTGGAGTTGAACAGATTTGGGGTTAATGTGGCTTAATTAATGACAGAAATAACAGCAAAACTACAAATCAGAACTATATTGGGTAACACTTTATTTAGAACATCCACTTGGACATGCTACTAACTATAGAAACTTTGAAATTACGTCAACTAGTGGTTATTAGAGTATTAGAAGACTATCTGCTTAAAAGGGTAGTTCAACTTTTATTTTCCGTCATTAAATCTTTATGGGTTTTTTAACACAAAACAACATCATTTGAAGAATGCTAGCAGGGATGTCTGCAGGAAATCTGAGAAATAAAATAATTGCAGGAAACAATTAATTAATGCCAAATAAATGCAAAATGAATTCAATTTAAACATAGTATTTAACACCTCTCTTATTAATTGAGGTTTCTTGGCATGGTGTTTTCATACAGTATATGCAAAACCACAAAAGTAGGGTCACACGTTATACTGACAGTCCATTTTAGAATGTGTAATAACTTTAAGTTTCTTCGCAACTACAACTACATCAACTAAGGCCCAATCCCAATTCTACCCCTTAGCCCTTCCCCTTATCCCTCGATTTGCGCGTTCCCGTGAAGGGGTAGGGGTGTCCCAATTCTCTTTAGCTTGAAGGCGAAGGGCTAAGGGCAAGGAGTAGATACTCCTTTAAACAAAGATTTTTCAGGACCACGCTCAAATAAAAACAAAATTTTGCTATCTATAATCCCTAATAATAACTCTTGTACAGCAGTCCCACAACATTCTGACACTCAATGACGCTCAAATACCCTGTCAGAAAAGTCTAGTGGCTGGGAATGGGCTTTTTACAGTGTCTGGGATAATGTTAATGTTGTTTTAGTGTGTTTACATCGATGAATATGGCCACGGTGTAAATGCACAGTACAGTTACAATCTTATTGCCACATTAGATCGTTATGATAACGTAATATATGCCTTCAGTGATTTCCTGAAGATAAATACCAAAAAATAACACAACTGGAGTAACTACAGCAGTCGCGATCGTCTGATCTCATATGAAGCAAGAGATCGCAATGACATCTGATGATGTGTGCAGGTGCTGTAGTGCTGTCCCAATTCTTAGGGGTAAATTTTGAAGCCCTTCCCCCTCAGTTTTAAGGGACAAGGGAAGGGGTAGGGGTACAAAAATAAAATTGAGATTGGGCCTAACTCCCTTTAGAATACTAGTATAGTATTGGCAGGCAGTTAGGTTAGGTTTTGGGCTATAGGGTCAGTAGAGTAAGCTAACATGTTGGAGAGTTACTTATAGTGTTTAGCTGGCACCCATAGTAGGAAAATTAATGAATGTGGAAGTCAATGGGTGCCAGCTAAACGCTATAAGTAACTCTCCCACATGTTAGCTTACTCTACTGACCCTATAACCCAAAACCTAACCCTAATGGCCCATTTCCACTGGCTGGTAAAGTACGGTACGGTACGAGTTGGTACAGGTCACCTTTATCAGGCTTGCTCTTCCACTGCCAAAAGGGTACCAATGGCACGATAGGGTACAACAGAAAGTTTTTAGTCAACGTCATTCTTGCTCGAGGAAATCTTGCTCAAAGTAAAGCTGTACGGGTCATTCACATATCATATGAGAAGCACTACTCACAAAACAGATGCCACAAAAATACTTGTGTATAAATGTTTATTACTAACTTTTCTATGAACATAATTTGATTATAACTGCAGATCAATGATTGCAAATGAATGCAATTATATAAAATAAATAAATAAATATGAACACATACAGCCCCTTACAGTCACAGATACGTTACCAATTACAGAAAAACTACACACAGCATACATTTAGTCCTTATTTGGGTTCAAAAACGACACGCAACATATAGCCCACAGTCAGTGCAAACCTCGCATCTGTATCTTTAATCGTCACCAACACATGTAACCTCTGTTATAAAGTAATTCCGTCATTCCGAGTTCATAATAGTCCAAAAGGTGAGGATAATAATTAAACATGGCAGCTTGTTCATCTTTTAAGTTGCTGAAAGAATCATTTGCTCCTTTGTTTTTTTTTTCCGGCTTCTCCTTTGTTTTTTTGCGCTTTACTCTCATGTTTGTCCGTTGCCGAAAGGATCGGATGATAGAAGCACTTCAATAATCACGCGCCCGTTATTATCATCAGCTCAAAAAGTTCGTTATTTCAAATATAGACGAGAAAGTGAAACCGCTAACTTTTAGATGGCCTCGTAAAACAAAAACAGCACATGGCAGATTTTATTCTTCTTGGCTTCGTGGCT
Organism: Danio kyathit; assembly: GCA_903798195.1. Lineage (NCBI taxonomy): Eukaryota > Metazoa > Chordata > Actinopteri > Cypriniformes > Danionidae > Danio > Danio kyathit. The sequence continues at coordinate 45,457,008 of LR812534.1, forward strand.
GTTCATCAAGACAACGACAAGGTTTGTTTGAGCTCAGGTTGACCATGGCTCATTCTTATATGTATATACTAGTAGTATCACGGTGTAACGTCTCGGCTGTGTATTTAAAAGTGTCGGTTTCTCTGTTTTCATTCTCCTGCTTGTGTATGCGCTAGTGACAATTCTCTGTAAACCAATAGCGTTCAACTGCATGTCTAGCTCCACCATTTGGTATCCTTTTGTCATGCTAGGTATCCCTAAGCAAAGGGTACCCAAAAGGTGGTATGGTATGGTTCCCTTTTTGGTACCTTTTGACAGTGGAAATGGCCATAAAAGCGTACCGAACTGCACCGTACCACTCAGTGGAAACGGGCTATAATACTATTACTCTAAAGAGAGTTAGTTGATGCAATTGTAGTTGCGAAGAAACTTAAGTTATTACAAATTCTAAAATGGACTGTGAATATAAAGTGTGACCCAACTTTTGTGGTTTTGCATTTACTGTATGAAAACACTATGCCAAGAAACCTCAATTTGTAAGAGAGGTGTTAAATACTGTCAAAAAATTGAATACATTTTGCATTAAGTTCAATTGCATGCATTTGGCAATAATCAAATGTTTCCTGCAATTATTTAGATCTTTACATAAGGTTTCTTAGTTAATGTACTGTATTTATTAACATGAGCTAATAATGAACATTAATTGCACAGCATTTATTATTCATAGTTAAACATTACCAATACATTATTAATATCAAGATTTATGTAGTTAACATTAGTTAATGGACTTTGTTAGTTAACAACTTTATTTCCAATTAACTAAAAAATAAAGATGAATTAATACTGTAATGTATTGTTCACCATTTGTTTATGTTAGAAAATACATTAACTAATACAACCTTATTGTAACTCTTACCAAATTTATGTAATCTAAACCTAAAAAAAAACAATGAAATGCTATTTGAATATTCAAAATCTACACTATAAAACATTGACAGATAAATCACTAATAATGCTCTTTATATTTTGAAATTCAAATCCAACACATTACTTGTAAGATTTCCCCAACACTGGTTGGCACCCTCTAAAGTAAACAAAACAGCGTATGGCCTCACTCTCTGGATTACCAACATGCAGTATGGAAATCCACATCCATTTTTCCACATCATATTCCACAGCAGCTGGTCGTCATTATATATGATTGTCTCCCAGACAGCTCTGACTCTCCAAACCTCCAAGCGGCGACTGACTCAGCAACTTATAGCATCCCGCTGACGTTAACGCCTGCCCTTCTGTTCCCATGTAGGACGGGAGCGCAGTGCAGCGCCGCTCTTGATGTGACAGGAGCTAAATCTAGGAGCCCTTTTGAGAGCGAGAGGGCGAGCGAACGTGTCACCTCTCTCCGGCTAATTATCCAGAATGATCCATCTGTCTATCTCTCGCAGGTCAGCTTCCTGTTTGGAGTGAGCGAGCAACAGGAGCAAGGCAGGTGGGGCGAATCCGCACGTGACTCCTCCAAGCCCAGAGTCCATTAATCACACTTTGCTCACCCACGGCTTTTTTTTGGTGGAGAATCATGACAGCAACACGGCCAGCAATGATTAATACTTAACGCTGCATTTAAGAGTAAGATTTATGCCATCTGTTAGCACATGACGCTCCGCAGAAGTCCATCTCCCCGTTTGTTGGGGTGACTTTCTGTCTGGACAGATTAAGGAGATGATTCATAACTTAATCTAAAGCTGAGGGGTCACCTCCACAAACCCGGTGACTTTGGCTGCCGAATCTGAAGAGGAACAGGAAAGGTGGAGTCGGCGGGGCGGACGGTGACTGGCGGCACAACAGGGGTGACACTGGTCTGAAAAAGACAGGAAGGTTTACAACAACCCAGGTGTGCTTGTCTGTGCTGCACCATGGTCTACTACAGATACAACCCTGAACGACAGATGGTGGGAGACTCTGTGGAGCCGAAATGAAAAGAACAGGTATAAACAGGTGGGGGGGAAACATACACATAGATAAGCAAGGGCATGAGTAAATATTGTCATAAAGGGAGTTGTTAAAAAACAGGAAACAGACTGTGTAGATTAGCTGTACCTGTATGTGCATCAGGAATGTTAAGTTCAGCAAAGGCTTGGTTCAACAGTTTTGAGAGAACATTTATGAAACTAAACAATACACCAAATGTCAGGGCTATACATAGAACATTAAAATTATATTTATACTTCTGTTTGCATTATTAATGTACTCAATATTAAGTGGGATGGATTGATGGAAATAAGAATGATGTGGATGGATGGATGGATGGATGGATGGATGGATGGATGGATGGATGGATGGATGGATGGATGGATGGATGGATGGATGGATGGATGGATGGATGGATGGATGGATGGATGGATGGATGGATGGATGGATGGAAATAAGAATGATGTGCTTGGATGAAGGGATGGATTGAAATATGAATGTGTGCTTGGATGGATGGATGGATGGATGGATGGATGGATGGATGGATGGATGGATGGATGGATGGATGGATGGATGGATGGATGGATGGATGGATGGATGGATGGATGGATGGATGGATGGAAAAACAAATGATGTGCTTGGATGGATGAATGGATGGATGGATGGATGGATGGATGGATGGATGGATGGATGGATGGATGGATGGATGGATGGATGGATGGATGGATGGATGGATATAAGAATGATGTGCTTGGATGAATGGATGGATTGAAATATGAATGTGTGCTTGGATAGATGGATGGATGGAAATAAGAATGATGTGCTTGGATGGATGGATGGATGGATGGATGGATGGATGGATGGATGGATGGATGGATGGATGGATGGATATATGGATGGATATATGGATGGATATATGGATGGATATATGGATGGATGGATGGATGGATGGAAAT
>LR812534.1:45464910-45552410 GCA_903798195.1 Danio kyathit
CAAGTCCGCCTGAAAGAGGTGGTCTGGGGTAGGTTTTGTCTCTGGTCCGGTTCACTTATGATATGAATGCAGTCGTACCAAACAACGGAAGTAAACCGCCAACTGTACAACAAGCTTAAGTTTTTATAATGTTCATTTGTGTCTGTATGTCTGTGTGTCACCTATCTTAGCGACAAGCGGGACTGACCCAGTACTCCACCAAAAACGATTACTGCAGACATTGCCTGATGCTCTGAACATATTTTATTTTAATTTTTTTGCAGCAGATAGATGCAAGTGGCTCTCTGTATTTTAGTTTTAGCAACAAAACCAAAAGATTCAGTAAAAGCAGAATGACGTGATATGCATATGTCTCCATTTTGGCGCTTTGTTTTCGTATCCGTCAACTAGCAACAGCTGTGCACAAAACAGCAGCTCGATGACGCAAGCGTAGCCAAAGTCCCTTTAAGGCAAGTCATTTCACTCGGCGGCTATCTTTGAAACGCCTCTCAGTATGCTCGGGCATTCCGTTTGAATGGAAAAACATCAAATCCTCCAAAACTACTTGCCAAGCTTACGATTACATTTCATATTACGAATATTCAATAAAATTAAACAACAACTGTCTATTTAGTTTCATTTCTAAATGTTCGTGTCACACAAAATCTGCAGAAACTCACGTCTGGTCCGAGGCCCTTTCCCGGAGAATTGTCATTCTATAGCGATCGCTGATTGGCTCCTGTACGAAAAGGCGGGCTTTAGTTGCCATATAGCAGGGGTCACCAAACTTGTTCCTGCAGGGCCGGTGTCCTGCAGATTTTAGCTCCAACCCTAATCAAACACACCTGAACAAGCGAATCAAGGTCTTACTAGGTATACTTGAAACATCCAGGCAGGTGTGTTGAGGCAAGATGGAGCTAAACCCTGCAGGGACACTGGCCCTCCAGGACCGAGATTGGTGACCCCTGCCATAAAGCAATCGCTAATTGGCTCCTGTACTAGAAAGCGGGGCTTCATTCGCCATATTGACCGTTACACTTTTCCTCATTCAAAAGTATACGAGTGACATGTCTTGTGTATTCTATAGTCTTTGACGTACCGGGGTTCAGAAGGAAAACAGACAGTGTGAACATAAACCAACCGAGAGGGGACAATCGAACTAGGGTTCGGACGAGGCATTGGGACCAAGTGTGAAAGGACCCTTAGTCAATTGTAAAATTCCTTGACTTTCAGCCTTTTAGTCTGTGATTTTCCATGACTTAAAGGCACTAAACAGTCAAAAATGAAAATATTTCTTTAATCAAATGTTTTTACGTCACAACTGTTTAGGACACAGTGATAAGCCAAATGAATTGCCTTAGCAGTGTAAACCTTTGTTATTAGACATCTATCTATCTAACATTGGCTAATACATTAAATAAATTATTTATTTACACAGGTCTAAGACTTTAAATACATGACTAAATACCAGTTGCAGAGGCAAAAAATTAAATCAAAGCTTAACAGTAATTGCCTCACAACCCAAATAGCTACATTCTTAGCATAATTCTTTCAGCAACCACTTTTGTTAACTATTATAGGTGACCTAGGGATGCAACACTACACTTAAAAAAATAATAATTTTAATAAAGCGATAAAAACAACATTTTTTGATGAATGTAAAGTTAAAACAACCAACAAAAATACCTGATATTCCAAGACTTATATAAAATAAATAAAAATGTAAAATTTTCCTGACTTGTCTGGAGAAGACCTTTAAAAAAACCCATGATATATGTGGAAACCATGCAAATCTCCCATTCTGCCAGATATCAAAGATGATTTGTTTGAGTGTAGTGGACTTAAAGTTATGTTTAAGAAACCAGTCTGAGATTATTTGTGTTTTGTGACATGGTCTGCTATCCTACTAGAAGTAGCCAGCAAAAGATGGGTACATTGTGGTCATAAAGGGATGGAAATGGTCAGAAATAATACTCCGGTATACTGTGCCATTTAAATAATGGACACTTTTTTAATAAGGGGCTTAAAGTCTGCAATAAAAATCTACCACACCATTTTCTGACCATTCTCTACAAACCGTAGCAATGATTGTGTGCCAAACTCCCAGTAGGGCAGCAGTTTCTGAAATATTCTAGCCAGCCAGTCTGTACAGTACATTATGAATGCCACCCTTAACCCTGGCAATCTTCCCTGAAGTCTGCACTTTAGTGTTGTGATGTTGCAAAGGTGCCCACAAGGAATAAGCCCATTAAGCCATTATAATTTATATGAACCAAACATAATTAGTGTTAATCAGTATTATTATTATTATTATTATTATTATTATTATTATTATTGCATTTTTACTTTTTTATCTTATCTTGTCATTGTTGTTGATTTAGACAATTAGGACTGCACTGAAGGGAAGAGCAAATGTACATTTCATTGTATTTTGTACAATGACAATAAAGATTCTGATTCTAATTCTTGCTTAAGTTTTTACTTTTACCAATTATTATTTGATTTATTCCTTTATTCATTTTCTTTTCGGCTTAGTCCCTTTATTAATCTGGGGTCGCCACAGCAGAATGAACCGCCAACTTATCCAGCATATGTTTTTACGCAGTGGATTCCCCTCCAGCTGCAACCCATCACAGGGACACAACCATACACACGCATACACTACGGACAATTTAGCTTACCCAATTCACCTGAACCGCATGTCTTTGGACTTGTGGGGGAAACCGGAGCACCCGGAGGAAACCCGCGTGGGTAGCGCGATCGCCTCACAGCAAGAAGGTCGCTGGTTCAAACCCCGGCTGGCTCAGTTGGCATTTCTGTGTGGAGTTTGCATGTTCTCCTCGTGTTTGTGTGGATTTCCTCCGGGTGCTCTGGTTTTCCACACAAGTCAAAGACATGTGGAATACGTGAATTGGGTAAGCTAAATTGTCCGTAGTGTATGTGTGTGAATGAGTTTGTATGGATGTTTCCCAGTGATGGGTTGCAGCTGGAAGGGCATCCGCTGCGTAAAACATATGCTGGATAAGTTGGCAGTTCATTTCGCTGTGGCAACCCCAGATTAATAAAGGGATTAAGCCAAAAAGAAAATACATTTTTAATGACCACAAAGGGTCAGGACTTCGATTTAACGTCACATCTGAAAGAAAGATGTAAAATTTAAAACAGCAAACAAAAACCCCTGACATTCCAAGACTTGGACAAAAAAAAAAATTTCTTTGACTTGTCTGGAGAAGACCATTAAAAAATTCCATGATATTCCAGAAATGTCATGACTTGTGGGAACCATGCAAATCTTCCGTTTTAGATATTAAATGTGATCTGTTTGAGTACAGTGAACATTGCATATTGGAAAAATTACATACAAGTAAAATCTATGTGGCATCCGCTGCATAAAACATATGCTGGATAAGTTGGCGGTTCATTCGGCTGTGGTGACCCCTGATGAATAAAGGGACTAAGCCGAAAAGAAAATGAATAAATGAATGAATAAATAAAATCTCTGTATTTAAATAACTGTTTATCATTTTTATGACTGATATAATCATCAATTTCAATAAAAAAAAAACATGCATTGTTGACTGTATTACTTTTACTTCTACTAAACATTTTGAACCTGAGCTAAAATGGTCTAAAAACCATCCATAAGCTATTTCAGAACAAATACCAAGATAACCTCCAACAATCTAAATATGTTACGCTCTTTTCACTGTTTAACCCAGCTATCTACAGTATGTGAGATCCGAATCTGAGAGCAGCTTGGTGCACCTTGATGAAAACAACACACACACACACACACACACACACACACACACACACACACACACAAAAACAATGAAATGATTCAATAATCAGTTCCATTATGAAATCATCCACAAAACAAATGAAAAGCATCTCATCAGCAACGAATAGAAGGTTGCGTGGCCCATCCCACTGCTCTCGAGCTGCCGTGAAGAAAATAACCTCAAATTGCTGTCACACATCGAGGTTGCATTTGTTGAGCAGTACGACTGAATTTCCTGATTAAAATTACAGACTATTAATCTGCTTTGTTATGCTGTGTGTGAAGCTGTGTCCAGTATAATGAGACACAAATTGCGAGTTACAAGGGAACCGAAAAGCCAATCCGTGTTTATGCAAGCTATCTTTCACTGACACGGAGTGTAGACAAGAACAAAGAGCCGAAGAAATTCAATCACTCTGTAGTGCTTCCTAAAACAAATACAAAAGACAGAGCTGCTTGGGTGACCGGTGTGACATGTTGGAACAAGCATAAGCAAAGAGTCCGAAAATGCTCCAAAACCAAGGTTAACAAACATTAGATGTTAGCATGCTAACAAGTTTCTCAAAGTCAAAGTAATTACAAGACCCACTTATCCGTGTCATCTCTTTTCAAATTAATCACAAAGGCGCGCTGAATATTTAAGCGGTGGAAAATTGGTGCAAAATAATGACAACAAAATACTTAATTTATGCACGCCCATTTGATATTGGCCCGATGTGTCCACTTGCGGCCCTAGGTTTTCTCCCCTCAGATGTGAGCTAATTAGCATAGCATCTGGGCCCAGCCATCCAGGGAAACGGTACCATGTAATGAGTGAAATGGGCCCTGGCAATCACATTAAGCCAGGCGCTGATTGAAAAGTAAACAAAACGCACACTTTCAGGGACGCCCACCCATCAGAAAGGAGATTTTTGTGCCATGGGAGGGAGTTATTTAACTTTTACAACACAATTAAGAGGCACTGAGAAGATAAAGTACAAGTTGTAGGGTTTTTTGTAAAGAATATCAACTATAGGGTCCCATGATTTACATAAAACAGAATAAACCCAAATAAAATTGCAGACAGAATTACTACATCCAGTCATAATCATGGAATTTACTACTGCATCTCTTCAGGAATGTCAAGGAATTATGGATGGATGAATTAAAACACAAATAGATTTAAACACTGATCAATTAAAACAAATAAAAACCAAAGACAGGAAAGTGGAAATTACTTTATTACTCCGAATGTTATCGATGGATGTATGGATGGATGGATGGATGGGAGGGTAATTGTGTTGAGTGGATGGATGAATTGCAAGAGATTATGGATGGATGGATGGGTGGTTGTGTTGGGTGGATGGATTACAAGAGATTATGGATGGATGGATAAATAAACGGATGGATGGATAGATTACAAGAGATTATAGGTGGATGGATGGAACAACTGGATTGATGGACAAATTTGATGGATGAAATTTAAGGAATTGGATGTATTGGATGGATAAATGAGTGGGTGGGTGGTTGTGATGGATGGATGGATGGATGGATGGATGGATGGATGGATGGATGGATGGATGGATGGATGGATGGATGGATGGATGGATGGATGGATGGATGGATGGATGGATGGATGGATGGATGGATGGATGGAATACAAAATATGGATTGATGGATAGGTGGGTGGGTGGTTGTGTTGGGTAGATGGATGGATTATAAGATATTATGGATGGATGGATGATTGTGTTGGGTGGATGGATGGATGGATTACAAAAGATTATGGATGGATGGATGGATGGATGGATTATAAGAGATGGATGGATGGATGGATGGATGGATGGATGGATGGATGGATGGATGGATGGATGGATGGATGGATTACAAGAGAATATGGATGGATGGAACAACTGGATTGATGGACAAATTTGATGGATTAAATTCAAGGGATTAAATTCAAGGTATTATGGATGGATGGATGGATGGATGGATGGATGGATGGATGGATGGATGGATGGATGGATGGATGGATGGATGGATGGATGGATGGATGGATGGATGGATGGATGGGTGTGTTGGATTGATGGATTACAAGAGATTATAGATGGATGGACGGATGGAATACAAAAGATTATGGATGGATGGATGGATGGATGGATGGATGGATGGATGGATGGATGGATGGATGAAACAACTGGATTGATGGACAAATTTGATAGATGAAATTCAAGGGATTATGGATGGATGGATGGATGTGTTTGATGGATGGATGGATGGATGAATGGATGAAATAGAAAAGATTATGGATGGATGGATGAGATTGTGAATGGATGGATGGATGGATGGATGGATGGATGGATGGATGGATGGATGGATGGAATACAACATAATACAGGCAGATGAAAAAGCGGATTAATTTTTAAAAAAATTACCAAAATGTGTCATACAAATTAAATTTACTGTATAATGAAATCTTTCAGAATTTAGATGGAAGGATGGACAGAAACCCAAAGAAACAAAGAAACGGATGGAGGAAAACAAACTAAATTGGTCAGATTAACAGAATCCAGTTGTTTAAATGGAACATTTAAGTGGAAAAAAATACTGGACATTATCTTTATTTAATTTGAGGAAACTATCATCAGATTCACACAGAAACTCAAATGAATTTTACAAAAAAAAAAGAATGTTTAAAAATAGATTTTTTTTCCATTTTAAAACATTAAATAAACTCTTAAACGATTAATGCCTTCATTTGACTACCACAGTTCTTGAACATAAATGTGTATTAAATAATAAAACAAGATCCAGAACACAAAGTAAACAGAATTTCTGAAAAAATAAATCCTCTAAAATGTTAATAAACTTTTCAATTGTTTAAGTTCTACATATTCAACTGATTCGACTGTCTTTTTGGAGTTCCAAAATCTAATCACACCATTGAAATTGAAATGGAAAGCACAGGATTTGCAAAAGAGTGAAACGGATTTCACAGAGTGCCCAGTTAGTTTTAAGCGATATCAATGCCATGCACAGAGTCAAGGGTGTCTTTGATGAGGCACCCGTTCACTGTTCATCAGATCCGAGAAAGCATAAGTGGCAGGATTTATGAGTGCTTTCGTCTAACCCGTCATGACTGAAGAGCTAAAGAGGCCCAAAGGCCAATTGTCTTGCCAAGTGAGAAGGCTGATAATTGAAACATTGGGCCCACGCGAGCCTGCACACGATCTGCTCTTTGAAAACCACTGTGTGTTTCCCACCTGTCAATCACAGAGGCCGATCAGAATCGAGGAGGGATGTGAGTTGACGGGCTGTCCTGTCACAGCGTTTTGCGTCACCTCCCGTTGAGGAGCGATTGAATGGCTGATGGAGCTGTTGTGACAGGAGGTGCTGTGGGCACCTAAAGGGAATTTAGCGAGATCTCTTTGCTCTCTTATAGGACCACTACAAAGCCACTTTCAGGCTTTGAAGAGAGAAATATAAAAATAAAAAACATTTTATCTCCAATCCCCACTTTTTCAAGTGTTTCATGTGGACCCAGATGTAATTAAATATGCACCATCCACTTTATTATCTGTACGTGACCACTGAGAGTTTCAAATTAGGGGTGGAACTTCCGGTTTGGGGAACTTACATTCAAAAGAACTGAAACAAATGACTTCGAATCATAAGGATTATCCTACATATAATCCATATACAAAGTGAAAACTTAATGAGAGGAACTTTTGGCTTTGTGTTTTTTTTTATTTTATCTGTCATGAAAATAATGTGGTGCAGCATGGTGGCGCAGTGGGTAGCACCTCACAGCAAGAAGGTTGCTGGTTCGAGCCCTGGCTGGGTCAGTTGCCATTTCTGTGTGGAGTTTGCATGTTCTCCCCGTGTTCGTGTGAGTTTCCTCCGGGTGCTCTAGTTTCCCCCACAGTCCAAAGACATGCACTATAGGTGAATTGGATACTCTAACCCTTTCATGCATGAAACATTATCTGGATTTTTTTTAATTATTATTTTTATAACTTTAATATGACACTAAAATCAATTTTCATTTTTGCTAATTTTTGTTTTATTTAAAATTATTTAACCGTCACCATGACACCATGCCACATGGGTGTAAAATGGGACAAAAAGACAGCTGACAAAATGGAATATTGTGTTTTTTTTAATGGCCTGTTCTATTCATATCAGCTTATTTATTAAAAACAATAATAGTACAATATAATAACAATAAAACACATATTGTAGGAACAATAATAACAGTAGTTATATATATATATATATATATATATATATGCAGAACTCTCTGCTTCACTATCTGTCTCAGAGCTGCTATTTTCTGGCACATACTCATCACAGCTGTCACTGCCACTGTCCTCTGGAATATTCTCAATTATTCTGTACTGACTTCTTGACCTATTCTTTCCCTGTTTAGAAGGCAAAATGCAAATTTGTTTCCATTTGAATGTGTAAAATTGCTATTTAATGATGTAATATGTAATATTGAATGACTATTTATGTTGATATATTTGTTAAATGTCTGTTTTATTATAATACAAGACAATTTATAATATCTTTGTAAAAACAGAATAGATATACTCGCAGGTTACAGAAAAAAGGACTTTTATGCAATCTGAATAAAATACTATGCTTTACCCTAACTTTTATTTGATAAATTACTAACATATTCATTATACTTTACTGTACATACTGATTTTTTTTTTTACCTCAATTGACTTCCTCGAAGAAAAGTTTTTCACAGATATGCCTGAGGCATTTAGCACATGGCCATCACTGTTAGCCATCTTGGATTAATGATGTCATCAAGCAAAGAATAACTAGAATGCTGTGACAATACTGCTGACAGTCTACTGACACTGCCCTCAAGTGGTTTGGAGAAAATCACCATGATTAATAAACCTTAAATTAAGTTAAATGAACTGTCCACAAATGTGGACACCATGCATGAAAAGGCTAAATTGGCCGTAGTGTATATGAGTGTGTGCAAGAGTGTGTGGGTGTTTCCCAGTGTTGGGTTGTAGCTGGAAGGGCATTCGCTGCGTAAAACATGTGCTGGATAAGTTGGCGGTTCATTCCTCTGTGGCGACCCCTGATTAATAAAGGGACTAAGCTGAAAAGACAATGAATGAATTAATGAAAATAATGTTACGTCTAGGATTTAAACATGACATTGAGTGTGACAGACATATTTGTTCACTGTTTTGTTTCTCCAGATTATTTTTCTTTGTATTCCTTGCAGTACAGTAATATTTAGCATATATCTTAATATTTATTTCGTTTTTTAAATCAAAATTGTCAAAATCACTAATCTGATTCTTAATTTTGAAAAAAAAAATGTTTTGATCACTGTGTAACTTTCAATTTGCACTAAACAATTTGAACCTGGGCCAAAGAGTGAACAAAACAAAAAAAAAAGAACAGCCTTAGGGGCTGTTCGCACAGAATGTGTTTTTTTTTCACATGCTTGATGGACTTGTTTGACCATTGCGCTTGCAACTTTTGACGTTCCATTGCATAAATGAGCATTTTTTAGACGCCGTGTCAAGTTAAAAGAACTTCAACTTTCACACACAACTTTTCAATCAGAGACGCGTTCGGTGTGAATGAGCCCTTCAGTCCCCAAGAAATCAAAACTAATCATATGCTTTAGTTAGCTACCATTTATAGTTCTGTGGTGAACAATTCATCTGTGCATGTCATTAAGAAAAAAAATTATAGTTTTCTCTTTTAATCTTTAATTGAAATCTGAAAAAAAACTCCCTGTTTTTTTTCCAGTTAATTTGACTGATTACTTATATCTTAGCAAATGTACGTGGCTAACATACTTAACCACGCTGCTGCAACGGTCAGTTTTGACAATAAAAACAGAAATGGCAAGCAGAAGGTGTCTGTTAGGTTGTAATAAGTCTTGTTCTCAATCTTTCTGAATGAAATGCCCACTTTCCTCCATTCATTCAGCTTGCAGTAGAAAAAACAAGCCCCGCCCACTGTTGTGTCATTTAAAAATTTGTTTCTCTAGGAACTGCGTTACAATACCAAAAATATAACGATCGCAGCTTCAGGTTCATGGGGACTTCAAGCTATTTCAGAGCATATACACAAGATTTACCAAATACCAAGATAATTTCCAAAAGACATACAAGTCTAATGCTGTTCACATTAGACACAGCACGTGTAAACAGACGTGTGAACATTTTGAGTTACTCACTTCATTCGCGCGTAAAATTTACTTCACATTAGACGTGGATTCGTGTGATAGGTGGGGCTTCTGTCTGCCCGGTGACTCAAGCTTTGTTGGTAAACGGCTAACATGGATTTTATTGAGAGACTAGCTGTGCTTTATATGCTTTAGGAAGGCTGAAAAAAAGTGTAGATTCGTTCGGCACCATGTCTGAGTGCATTAAATCCCTTTAAAGTTGCACCCAGCTCTGTAAGTTCATCAACTCTTCCAGAAACTATACCTGGATGATGGAAGCTTTGAGAGCCGAGCCCAGTTTGATGAGCTGTTGTCCGGTGTCAACAAGAGGATTTCCCCTCAGGAAACCAACAACAGGCACTAAGTCATAATCACGCCACTACAAGAGCAAGTTCCTGATTGGATGATGCAGCGTAAATGTCCGCTAAAGTTCAAATTTCCAACTCGAGTGATTGGTGCAATCGTGCCGCAGACTTCTACATCTGGTGTGAACACAGCATAAATATGTCATGACCTTTTAATATTTAAACCAGCCATCTATAGCATGTGAGTTCCAAATTTGAGAGCAATAAAAAAATAATGAAATTATTCAAAAATCAGTTCTATTATGAAATATTAAGATGGAAACAGAGTGAGCAGTACTTTGGCTTTGTGCTTTATTTTTATCAGTCCTGAAAATAATGTTATACCTGGTATTTTAATATGACTTTAGTATCACAAGCATATCCATGGACAAAGCTCTATAAAGTTCACTGTTTTGTTCCTCCTCATTATTTTCTCTTTGTATTCCCTACAGTACAGTAATATTCATTATACATCCTAATATTTTCTGCAGAAAGACTCGTTTCAAGTTTTTGTGGTTATTCATGGTCTGCTGAAAGCAATTTGTTCATTCTAATAAGTTGCTTTTTAATATTCGATGGATGAGCTGTGAGGAGAATAAATGACACCTCATTTTATCCCGTTTTCTTTCCACTCCACTGATTGTTAACAGTTTAACGGAAGTTACACCAGTGATTCATGCAAAGCATCATGGGGCATAGGAAAGAGGTGGATACACGCTGTGGCACTAAAAGGTGCAAAGCTTTATTTCCTGCCTCCCTCTATGACAGTGAGAGCGAGTTGACTGGATATTTTCCAGCAGGTTGGCAGAAGCAGCAGACAGCCGGCAGATCAAAGACGGAATGAGAAGAATAACAGGGAGCCATGTTGCAGACTCCTGGGTCGATTGAAGACAAATGCATCCCTAACAAGCCAATGATGGAGGCCAGGAGACTCTCCAGCGCAGGGCAAAGCCTCAGTGTAACAATCCCGATATTGACTCATTCCTCATTCCTCATTCGTTCCCCGGCCCTCCTGAAAAAAAAGGGATGCAACCCTGTGTCGCCTCAGCGGTTTTTAGTCAATGTGATCTAATAAGCATAAGTGCGTTGACCCTATTTATATGCTGAAATTTGCATTATGCTCAGAGCAAAACCAACAGGAACAGAAACATATTCAGTAAAGTTTATTTTGCAAGGCAACTAACACTTCTCTAAGCTCCAACCTCTTTGGGCATTGCTTACAGAACATCCAATAGGTTGTTTGCAATCACGTGGCTCTGGTGATGTGCAAAATTCAGATGGAGGGCAGGAAGTAACAAACTGAATGGGAGACATAGAGAAAAGTCCGGATTTTTGTGATTTATACCATATTTCAAAGGAGATATAAATAGAAAATAACCACATTTGTTGGGCATGATCCTTAAATCATGAAGAGGGCCGAGTTTTCTACTAAACGCAAATACAATTGTCTGTCATCGAGGCGGTAGATACTGTATGAGCTATTACGCTACATGAAAAATACGCATACTATAGATGATTACTTGAATTAAATTGTCGAAGTAATTATATTGTCAATGTGGTAAAACACAACTGAAGCAATAAACAAATTGTTCAATAGGCTTCAGGTTTTCTACGCTATAATTATACACCATCACAGTGCACCACAGTTTACACTAACGTTACAGTATTTATTACAGTTCATCAGTTTACTATACAGTATTCTGGAGCATTCATTAACAAAAAGTTGTACACATTATACACCTTATTATGTGTTTCAAAAATGTTTATTATAAATTACTATAGTTTTTTATATCTTCCAGACATCATGAAATAACAGATGAAAGCACACAAAAGCATGGATGCATTGTCTACATTATTTATTTATCTTTGTACGGAAAAGTGCTCCACAATAATAACTTTGCATTTCTTTTTTGTTCTGTCGATGAATTTGCCATCAACCAACATTCACCATTGCTGCGCATATGATGCTAGATGTTAACGTTTCGGTTGTTTATTCTGCCAAAACGCCAGTAAAGACATGGATTTTTGCAAAACAAGACGAAGATTTCATTTCAGCGATTACATGGCAGGGTACGTTATTTATATTCTCCTGGTTTTTTATAAGTGTGATGGTGTTTGTATCTGATTTTTATGTGAACACATTAATCTATATATACACATAGCTAGGCCTGTATAATCTTTATTGGTGCTGTCAAACAAATTATTGCATTTAGAAAAGTTTGTACATATGGATGTATTAAAAAAATCTTTATTACATGCTGCCTTTCCTTCCGTCGTTCAGCCAGTTTCAGTTTTCTGTCCCCCCTTTATGAGCAAAAACTTTTGGAAATCTATAAAAGCTGTTTGGCATTTCTTATTTTGGCCAATTTAAACAATTAGAAACGACAGAAAACGTAAACAATTTGATGTTCTAATAGCGATTCCTATGTTGAAGAATCACTTCCTGTCCTCCATCTGAATTTCGTGCATCATCAATGACATCATGTGAAAACAACCTATAGGAATGAACTGAGATTTTCTGAGTTAAAAAATAGACTCAAAAGGTGTTTAAAACTATTCTTCCCTGTTGATCACCCCTGACCAACTTTCACAATCTGAGTTTCTGGTTTTGAATCTTAGAATATTGAATTTGATGTATTGAATTTCTTCATCTTGAAAACTGTATTTTTACAACCTGTATATCTGCAGTTCGTGAATTCAGAACAAAAATATCTGAAGAAAATTCGTCTTAAATTTCAGATGTTCAATATTCAAGTTAAGAAGTTCAAATTCAAATTAGGAAATTAAAATTCAAAATAATTTTAACGGCATATAATATTCAGTTTAATTAAATTCAGATTGTTTTGGCATATTTTAAGCTCTATATATTTCTGGATCACAAAACCAGTCATTAGATTTATGCATTATCTGAAAGATGAATAAATAAGCTTTCCATTGATGTATGGTTTGTTATGGTAGAATATTTGGCTGAGATACAACTATTTAAAAGTCTGAAATCTTAAGGTTTAACTAAACATTGGGAAAATCACTTAATATTGTCTAAATCAGGGGTGCCCAAACTTTTTCTTATGAAGGGTCAAAAACCAAAATTGACTGAGACTAGTGGGCCGAAGGCAAATATAGGTGGGGTAATGTACCATAGGTAATTTCCTAATTTATTTAATAATGTTTAAAATGACTAGAAAACATTACTTAATATTAACTAATAAAGTATTATCTAATTTATATTCAATCTAATTTATAACAAAATTACACTAGTTTTTGCCCTGATTTTCTTGCCGATGTCTTCTGCATAGTCCTCATAGTCTAGTATTTACATTTTTAAAAATCTGATTCATTTACAACATTTAATTCAAACATTTAATTTCTGTTTGCTTTTTTTGTAGCTCAGCAATAAACAAACAAAAAAGGTTACGTCAAATTAGAAATGACGATCTCTGTGTTAAAGTCATTTGCCCAAACCCTCTGCATCCTACTCACTCTCCTCGCAGATGGGATGGTGGGCCAAATCAAAGGTTACAATGGGCCAACTTTGGCACGCGGACCCTACTTTGGGCATCTCTGGTCTAAATTAAGTGCTGAGCAATGTGCATTACTAATAAAAAAAATTTAGTTTTTATTTATTTTCTGTAGCAAATGTACAAAATGTCTTCATGGAACATGATCTTTACTCAATATTCTAATGATTTTTTTGACCCGTTACAATGTATTTTTGTCTATGGCCAAAAATACCCTCAGTGCAACATAAGACCCTGTGGTCTAGGTAAGATAACAGTTTTTATTAATGTTCTTTTTTTTCTTCCTTATACTTCCATAAAAACAGAACAAAAGCTTGTCTTTTAAATAATGAATAGTTACACTTTTTTCAAGAAACTTTTAGCATTTTTACATTTTTACCAATTACCTCATTGCATCTGGATGGGTTAACCTCTAAACACACTGACACTAGTGACAAAAATGAGTAGTTTATTGAAATATTTAGTTGCTTTTCTCTCTGCAGACACTAAGCTGCAAGCGCGTGCTGTTATGATGAGCACAATGACTCATACGGTGACACTGACTCAGAGTCAGAGAGCAGCCGGCTGTTTGCCAAGCCTCCTGCCCCCAAGAGGCTCCTACCTTCCCGGGCAACCAATGATAGATGTCCTGCCGGGTGCAGACAGGACACACGGAGGAGACCCGGAGGCCAGAGGCTGGAGTTAAGGGCTGATCATAACCTGCCTCTGAGGAAAAGATGCTCTGTGAGCTTTCGCAATGACAAATAGAAAAGCTGGTTAGGAGTAAGCTACATCCCAGCAGAGGATACATTTGCATTTGAATTGTAGAATGATGTGGTTAATGACTTGTAAAAAGTCTATAGGTGTTAAAGTATGGAATTCTTTATAATGTCATATTTTTTTACATGGATTTCAGCATGTGAGATGAAATGTGTTGTTGATTTTTCCATGTCAGGGCTAAACCAGCCAAAATACAATTTAATAAAACATTCTCGTTATTGATCAAAATACTAATTATGCAACACTACCAAAAAAAATTATATACATAATTTAATATTTCAATTAGAGAAGCACTAATATGGAATTTTTGGCCAGTACAGATAACCGATATCTTTACATTCAGAAACCGATAATCGATACTTATAGGCCAATACATTCAAATATTCATATGATTTTTTTCTAAGCCTAAGTGAACTAAATGAGTAGAAAAAATACATAATTTATCAGCCAACAATTTATTTTCTTTTATGGGTGACAACAATAACATAACAAATAAGCATTTATCTTCTGTTACAGATGTTCTCACAAATATATTGCACAACACTGGATGGAAGTAAGAATGATGTACAACCTGGATGGATGGATGAAATACATGGAATTATGATAGATGGATGGACAGACAAAAAGAACAATCGATTGATAGAACAAAAGAGGATGGATGGATGGATGGATGGATGGATGGATGGATGGATGGATGGATGGATGGATGGATGGATGGATGGATGGATGGATGGATGGATGGATGGATGGATGGATGGATGGAAATTAGCAGGAAAAAAATTCAATGGATGGATGAATGGATGGATGGATGGAAATAGGAAAGATGCACAACTTGGTTGGATGGATGAATGGATGGAAGTAAGAATGATGTACAACTTGGATGGATGATGAAATAGAAGAGATTATGTTTGGATGGATGGGCAGACAGAACAAGGGATAGATAGAACAAAGGATGGATGGATGGATGGATGGATGGATGGATGGATGGATAAATGGATGGATGGATGGATGGATGGATGGATGGATGGATGGATGGATGGAAATAAACACTCAAAAATTTTCATAAAATATATGAAGAAAACAAATCTGATGCTATGACACAATAGTGGATAATGGGCAAGTGGGCAAACTCAAACTGTGTTAGACCCTACCTTGACAGTATTTAAAGTTGTCCACTTGTGATCGAATTGATGAAATAATACTAATATAATATTAATATAATATATTACTACTTATTAATACTACATTAAATAATACATCATTAACAGGAGACACAGCTAGTGTCCTTAAAAGTTTCTAATGGATCCTTTCCATCTATTTTCTTCTCCACCAGCCAGAAATCATACGTCCAATCATTTTTTTTAAAAAGTAATAACACACCTCTCCTCAACAAGCCACATGATTTGAGGTATTATTCAACTGTGCGAGACGAGTTTCACGCCAAAGTTTAACAAGATAAGCTGCTCGCTTCCATAAAAAATGAGACTGCATATCTGAGGCAGAAGCACAAACCACTGCAAAATATCTTATGAGATCAGCAGATAAACATTCATCAGTATATTTTCCGCAGACAGCAAAGACAAAACCCAAACATTTTTCTACAAATGATGGCAGCTTTTACATACAAGCCACATCTAAAGGCCAAAGCAGGAACTGAAGGATGAGGACGAGAAGACGAAAAGCAAAAAAGGATCTGAGGCCATGCTGGAGAAGGGAAAACACAACCGAGGACAGTTATTAAAATCTGGGAGAAAACAAATGAGGCTGTGCGGAGGTAAAAAATGAGACAAATAAAACAAAATGGCTGCAAACAACTGACAGGCTTGTTTTTCTCATCACTCATTTATTGTGTCTATCTTTTCAATTTCTTATTTCCTCACATTCTAAGAAAAAAAGGTGGATTGTGTTTGTGATTCAGCTGTTGTGATAGTCCTATAAGCATGGACTCCTTTAATTAAACACTAATGCAGAACAAGACAAGTAGAGAAATGCTAGGATTTAATGGAATATTTACTTTGAAAGTTCAAGTTAGCCAGGGGTCAAATTCAGATTTTGGAGGTTGAGGAAAGCCTTAAATCTAGTGAAAGATTACTGTAGTGATACAGTACAGTGTTTCCTCTAGGATTTTTTCCAGCAGTGGCGGCAGGACTTTTTTTTTTTACACAGATCTGCCAACTATTTCAAAGACAAATATTACACGCAGCATTACAAGTCGAGATAGCATTCATGTAATACGAGCATGCGAATCTCTTTGCTTGCGCGCCGATTTCCTCTGTTCGAGCACAGAACTTCTTGCACGCACTCAAATTTACACGCAGATCTTCTTGTGCGCTCTATAGTAAGCGCTGCTGAAGCGCGATTTAGTGCGTTTTTGTGCGTTTTCCGACATTAACGCGTCCTGAAGTAAAGTGAAATGGCATTAAACTCCAGCAAGATAAAAGTCATTGTATGCAAAGCCATTGACCTTTATCAATAAAGTATACTTATGGAAACTGTGTTCATCTTAACTGAAAGCTACGCGGTGTTTGCTAGACTCACGCACCCTTCAGTCAGTCTGTCAGAGAGTCAGTCAGCATGTCACCTTGAACAAATAGCGCACAGCACTACTACGGTTACAGAAAAGTTTGCGCGGTTTACCTCTAATATGTTTTGGTGCGATTATAATCCGCTATAAAAAACACGACTAAATGTTTTAAATAAGCAGCTGTAATGTAGCCGTGGCGGGATGAATTTTGGCGTGGCCGCCCGCCACGGATGAATGAATGTAGCGGAAACCTTGCAGTAGTAAAAGGACTGGTTGTGTTCCTTTTAATTGTTGTAAATTGCTTGTTATGCTATATTGGACTTAATGTTTTTGTCAACTTATTTTCTTTTTTAATTAGGACAAGCTTTTAATTGTTTTTTAGGAGGGGATTTGGTATTGGATAATAGGCATTGGTTTGAACTTATACCTCAGTTTGTGAAAAAGCCTTAATTGTGGAAAACGCTGTAAACTTTAAATAAGATATGAAAAAAAAAAATCTACAGTACTTTAACAAAATATGTTTTTATTGTAAATCCAGATTGTTTGTTTTTGAATTCTATTATTTTCTACAACATGGCTTTTATTTTGCACAAAAAAAGTATAAAAGTCACTTTTACAAAACAAACCTCACAGACAAGATGAGCTTATGAATCCATATTATCAAAAATATAGGATTCAATCGCTTTGTCAACTTGTTTTTTTTTTTTCTTTTTACTGTAAACACCACTAGTGTAGCACATTTTAAGATATAGTAGCAAATCTTTATTTTGCGTGAACTATCCCTTCAATGGTTCCATGAAGTGCTATGAAATGGAAGTCTACACGGGACTGTTTTTATAGTCTTGCTCCCGCAAGGTTTTATTCCACACCCAACCACTCCTGCTATATATTCAGTCTTTGTTCACCCGCTGCCTGCTTAGAATAATTTTCTACCTGACCCAATCGTTCCCGCTAAATTTAGATCTGTTTTCCAAAATCTCACGTTTAAATTGGGTACTACCAAAAATACAGATAAACAGATAAAACTGTAGGTTGTGCAAGGATTGTAGGCTAAATGTCAGTTTTGTTTGCCCCTTTGTGATGAGACATGAGTGCCACCTTAAACCTGAGGTTCCAGTCTACTGCTAAAGGGTAAAACTTTGAGGTATTATCACATCGCACAAAGGGTAATTTTTTTTTTCATTTGTGTCTATGACATATGAAAAACTCTCCCATACATCAGTCTTGGCTGATGTGGGTTTTCATCCAGTAAACTGACCACTTTCTAACGCAAGCTGAACGTCCTTCAAGGACAGTACATCTTCAGTTTGCTCAGCCATGGTAAAGCCTGTTCTGAGGACCATTATGCAGATCATGTGTGCACAGACGGTGCGAAAAAAAAAGCATGTGCAGAAAACACTGGTCATGCGTTCATAATTTGTAACAGTCATGAGCACCGACTGGAAATGCTATATTGTTAGACAGCCAGCTCCAGTTCAAACTACACCAGAGATACCGACCGCTACCTTGTTTTATTCGCAAAGTTATTCCCACGTCGCAAGGAAACTGGTCGGGTCCCACAGCTCCCACGGTACAGCCACAGGAATCCAGATCTCTACTTTGAAATGGGCATTTTTGTTTGATGTGTGACGTAATTTGAACTGAAACATGAAGACAAGATGGTAGAGTAGCCCCTCCCCCTTTAAAAAAAAGTCAATATCCTTTCGTTTTTATCACAGCTTTGCCAGTAAGAGTGGTTGAGCTCAAGCGCATATAGCAATAGTGTCTTAAAGGGGGCGGAACATGTCAGAGTCAGATATTAGAAAGCATTTGATTGGTCCGAAGATTTGATGAGAATCAGTATAAGGTGACGTCAAAAAATTGTTGATCCAATTGTTGAGGTGAAAGTAACAAACTGCAACTTTGGATGTTTGTATCGGATATAAATTTATATAGATATAAATTTTGTCACTGTTTTGGAGCACACTATAGCTTAGAAATATCCGTAAGACAAACGTAATGATAAGAAACACCTTAATTTAAGAAACATTTTAATTTCTTTTCAGACAGAGAATTCTCCATTAAATACAAAAACAGCCTGGAATAAATGGAATGGACTAACTGAACAAACAGCCAGTTTATGTCTTTTCATCAAAGTTTTCAGAAAGCCTTTTCTGGTCATTCTGTCACAGTTTAACCCCTGAGGGAAGCCCCTTTTCAAAGGTTCAACTGTGTACTTCAACTTCACCATGTTCGGCTAATGACATTTCACTCAATTAAAGCTGCACTAAGTGATTTCTGCACTGCTAACGGCACAAAATGAAATTGCCAAATGTTTCACTTTGTGCAGACAACAGATGAAAAGATCCTAATGTTTGTGGATGTGCTTATTGATGTGAACGAGATTTTGCACATGTGTGTTTTATTTCTTTTTTTCCATGAGGAAGATTTATGAGTACATTGGTCAGAGGTGATGCCGTCATCCTCATGCTAAAGAAGTTGTTTTGCCTTTACTCCATACGCACACATCTGACCGGTGGGTCAGGAGCAGAGCTGAAATATTCAACCTGGACGTCTCGCCTGACTGGACAAGAGACCGCTTCTTCAGCAAGCCACTCTGACACTGTCCAAATCCTTCCTCACAACAAAAAAACACGGTCATTTCAGTGTTTAGGAGGCATGAATCACTTCCCTGCCCCTGATAAAATGCCTTCTCCCCTGAGAACTTTTTTATTACATTACAGGAGCTTTCCAGTTCATGAGGCAGCATTTTAGAGCTGTGTCTGACCTCGTGCTAAAATGGTAGTATCCTTCACTTGGGCGTAAGACAAAGTGTGGAAAGATGCACTTGTGACACAAGCTAAACTTGAGACCAAGGTCTACACATCCTTTTACTGTAAATGCAAAGACACCAAGCAAAAAATAAAAAATAAAACATTCAATAAAATGTTTGAAAGTGTCTAAAACGTGTCTTCCTTTTTATATAAAAAAATAACCAATTTAATTTGGTTTTATGTTGCCTTTTAGACACCCACATGGTCTGAAAGTTTTTTGAGGACAAGTACCAAATACATATACTATAATAAACAACAAAAGCCAGCAGCAAAAGCCAGGTCATATATATATGTATATAAAAACACATCCACACAGTCTTTCAACTCAATGATGATATATTAAAAATTAAAATTTCATGAAAGGTCATACATCATTGTAATTCATTCATTCATTCATTTTCTTTTCGGCTTAGTCCCTTTATTAATCTGGGGTGTCCACAGCGGAATGAACCACCAATTTATCCAGCACATGTTTTACATATTAGCGGATGCCCTTCCAGCTGCAACTCATCACTGGGAAACATTCAGCCAGTCTCATTCACACACACACACACTACGGACAATTTTAGCTTACCCAATTCACCTGAACCACATGTCTTTGGACTGTGGGGGAAACCAGAGCACCCAGAGGAAACCCATGCAAACACAGGGAGAACATGCAAACTCCACACAGAAATGCCAACTGACCCAGCCGAGGCTTGAACCAGCGACCTTCTTGCTGTGAGGCGACAACACTACCTACTGCGCCACTGCGTCGCCATCAATAAAATTATCAATGAGAAATAATATAAGAAAAAAAACAAAAAATTTACTAATATCAGCACCTTGTCATGGTTTTGTACAGCAACAATTTTTAATAAATTCAGAATTGATTTCTGACTTTTTAGTGTACTTAAAGGTGCCCTATGATGAAAATCATATTTTTTAAGCTGTTTGGACAGAACTGTGTGTATATAGTTTGTCCACAGTCATATTGGGGTGATATAAAGACAATAAGTCTCTTTTTTTAAATGTCCTGATGTTAAAATATCCAAATCCCTCCCATTTTGAGGCCCACCGCAACATGAGGTAGGACTGCGGTTTCCCCGCCCACCAAATAGATTGACAGCCGCATATTAACATGTCTCCATAGTATTATGCGTATAATCATATCAACCAGACAGGATGTGCACAAAGCAACCGGGATTAAAAGATCTGTTCAGCTCTCTGTGATCATCAATCATCATCAAATGTGATCAAGAATGAGTTTTACAAGTTTAAAATGTTTTTAAAACAGTGCATGTTTGTAATGAACTACAGCGATTTTACCGTCTTTACTTTATCACCACAGCTGCTTGTCAGTACAATTATAAAAAGAAGACGCTTCAATCCCGGTTTGTGGACGTTAAATCAGGTTTATTTTATACATTAACATAACGGATATCCATACAGCAGTGGATATTAACGTATATCCTGTCACATTTGCAGTGCAAAACAGTGCAAAGTTAAATGCGCACGCTGTGTGTGTGTCTGTGTTTGTGCATGAACTTTGTAATGACGTTGTGTTTGACTCATAGAAAGGCTTGAATTAACTCCACAACAAATACATCAAATAATCATTGGGAAAGTTCATACTGTAGTATTTCTCACAAACGTTACGTGAGATCTGTTTCCTTCATGTCTGTCACTG
Source organism: Danio kyathit (assembly GCA_903798195.1). Taxonomy (NCBI): domain Eukaryota; kingdom Metazoa; phylum Chordata; class Actinopteri; order Cypriniformes; family Danionidae; genus Danio; species Danio kyathit. The sequence goes on from LR812534.1 coordinate 45,486,485, forward strand.
TGCTGCTTATCTGACGCAGCCAGAGACTGAGGCACACTCTGACAGGCACATGGAAATGGTGGGTGGGGAAAACCAGCATTAAAGACACAGGCAACAAAAACAGCTACAAGATGCTCAGAGCTGAAAATTACAAACTTATGAAAGCTATAATAAATAATCTGATGGGTGTTTTGAGCTAAAACTTTACAAACACATTCTGGAGACACAAAAGACTTATCTTAAATTTTGAAAAAGGGGTAAAATAGATACAGAAACATATGTTTAAAGTATCAAATACAACATCAAGTTATTCCAATAGGTATAAATCCTATACAAAATATGTTTAGAAAAAATTTTAATCATATAGCATTTATGTGTATGTATATAATTTTTTAAAATACTAATATTAAATTGTTTGATTGTCACAAAAAATAAATAAATAAATAATAAAATAAAATACAAATAAAAAATTAGCCTCGGCTGGGGTTTTCTTTCGGGTTTCCCCCACAGTCCAAAGAAATGTGCTATAGGTAAATTGAATAAGCTGAATTTGCCGTAGTGTTTGTGTGTGAAAGATTGTGCATGGGTGTTTCCCAGTGTTGGGTTGCAGTTGGAAGGGCATCCGCTGCATAAAACATATGCTGAATAAGTTGTCGGTTCATTCCATTGTTGCGAACCCTGATTAATAAAGGGACTAAGCCAAATAGAAAATGAATGAATGAATGAAAAATTATTTATTTTAACCTGGGATTTCTGTCCCTCCACTAAAAATATGTTCACCAAACCACACTCTGAAACTTAAAAACAGTTGTGAAAAACTCAAAATGTTTATCCATGCAGGGGGGAAAATCTCAGATTTGATTAAAAGCTTCTTCATGCATGTTCCAAAAATGAACAAATGTCATTTGTGTTTAACACGACATGAAGTTAAGCCAACGATAACCCAATTTTCAGTTTGGGGTCAACTTTTTTCATACAAAGTATTTTTGTATAAAGTAAAGTATATATCTCATAACATTTTGAATTAATGTCTAATTTGTATTAATTTGGATTTAGTTTATATATTTTAGTAGGGTTAGTAGTGGGGTTTATGATCAAAATGTTTTTTATGTGAATAAAATCTTATGAATTCACATGTATTATCCGCTTTTCTGGCAATATGTAAAATAGTTACATTTCCTCGGGCACTGTAAAAAAATCCAACTTACAAATTGTTAACTCAGTTTAAAATTGTAAGTTAGTTGGACATATTCTTCAGCTCAGAGTTGAATTTACTCATAAAAATGATTTAACTGCACATTTAGAACTATTTGTTCAATAAAATAAAATAAAAAATCAGTTGAGGAATCTTTGAAATTTGATTTCTTAATTTGAGCATTTATTACTGTGACAAATAAAAAGTTGCGTTAACTTAACATTTCTTTGCAGCCGGTTGCTTTAAAATTTTGAGTTTATTAAGCTTCAGTGGTTCAAGTTGGCCCAAATTATTCCGTAAATCATACATGACTTAAATCAGCCTTTTCAGTCAACTTTAAAAAAATAATTTGGCACAACTTCAACCACTGAAGCTTAATAAACTCAACATTTTTTTGCAGCCGGTTGCTTTAAAATTTTAAGTTAACTCAACTTTTTATTTTTTACAGTGTGAGATCAATCAGATTTTTTCACCATTAAATTACAGGAAAACTGCAAACTGTACACAGTTTCACCCAAACACACCCTACATCATGGAATACACTCCAGAAAAAGCATGGCTGTTGCTGTGAAAATAACTGGTGAGGATTTGCTCAAAGAAACAAGATCCCCTCAGCATAAGCCAATAATTAACAACATGTTTAATGTCAGCACAGACACCCCATGAAGAAGCCCCCCGCTGAACGTAAGTCCCATTTTGAGATTGTTGCCAGGCAACTTGTACTGGCATATATTCTGTTATTTCAAGCATAAAGGAAATTAAACGAGCTACAACTTTTTTTAGTCAAGACCCGCCCACTTTTGTCTTCAACGTCCTCAGCCAGAAGGAGAAAAAGGCTGGCAGTTGAAGGTGCGGGACACTGTGTAGGTCAGGGATGCCACCTCATTTACAGTCTAGCGAGTGTGCGAGGACACGTCTCGTTAAGGGCCGAAGGATTCACTCATGCATGCTGCATAAGAGGATTCTGCCAGACTAGCGAGGGGGGAAAAAAGAGACTCAAGAACCTTAGAGGACATATTCAACAGGCAGGAGAGGTGCTGAGGTGAATTAAAATCCCAAACAGAATGAAAGGATCAAGACCTGAAGGGAGAAAAGCAAAGGTGGAATGGCTCTTTCTTGTCCGTGGACTGCTAATTGATAAACATGTCACATATCCAGTCATCCATTTCCGAAATATGTTTAGTCTTGATTAATAGTTCGAAAAAATGAAAAGGAAGAGGAGGTCAAAAATGAAAATGCTGCCATCATTTACTTAGCTCAATGTCTTTGTGAACATTTATGACCTTCTTTCTTCCATTGAGCAAAATAATTAAATGTTCAGTGGAATGTTAATGCTGTTTTTTTCTCATATTTAATAAACTGTTATTATTATTATTATATAGAATTTTTTCAATGAAAGGAAGAACACATATTTGCAATAAATAAATAAACACCTACAAATTTTGTTCTATTTTATACATTTTGAATGGAATATATCTAAAGACTGACTGCAAACCCCACCATCGAGATTTTAATTATAGTCCTATATAAGTTAAACAAAATAATAAGTGTTATGTATTATTTTCATCAGTTACTTCACTTATATGTATTTTTTTTTTAATAATGTGTGATTTTATTTTCATTTTCCTTTTAATTACAAGATTTCTACAGTCATCCTACCAGGTAATATTCCCATACATAGGATGGAGTTAAAGGCCCAATCCTAATTCTACCCCTTTAGCCCTTCCACAATGCCTTGTCCCAATTCTCTTTAGCTTGGCTAAGGGGAAGGGATAAATACCCCTTTGAACAGAGATTTTTCAGGACCACACTCGAAACCAAGGGGTAAGAAAATTTCCCAGAATGCACCAGCCTCAACGGCAGTATAGCTGTACCCGGAAGGAGATCCAAAAATTTGTATATTTTGTCATTAAAATTAATTTTTACAACAAACAAGCATAGGTTTTAATACATTCATAACAGTGTTATGCTTAAAAAAAAAAACGCTACAATCAAAACCGCAAAATTCCGCGATCTATAATCCATAATAATAATAATAATAATATAGCAGTCCCACAACATTCTGACACTCGATGACACTCGAATACCCTGTCAGAAAAGTCTAGTAGCTGAGAATGAGCTTTTTACAGTGTCTGCTAAAATGTTAATGTTGATTTTGGTGTGTGTACATAGATGAATATGGCCAGGGTGTAAATTCCCAGTTTAGTTATGATCTTATTGCCACATTAGATCGTTATGATAACATAATATATGCCTTCAGGGATTTCTATTTATATTCTATTTATCCTGTAGATAAATACCAAAAAATAACACAACTGGATTAACTACAGCAGTCGCGATCGTCTGATCTCATATGAAGCATGAGATGGTGATGACATAGACGTGTGCAGGTGTTGTAGTGCTGTCCCATTTCTTAGGGGGTACATTTTAAAACCCTTCCCCTTCACACTCGGTTTTAAGAGCCATGGGGAAGGGGAAGGGGTATGGGGTACAAAAATAGAATTGGGATTGGGCCAAAGTTCAGTTATTGTTTGCTCTGCAGCAGTGCTGCGTGTAAAATCCGAAATTATTTTAACTTGACATGGTGTCCATAAAAATGAGACTCTGTAAAAGTCACTAGTTGCGAGCGTAACAGTCATGCACATCCATCAAGCATGTGTTTAAATAGAAAAACAACCTAATCTGCGTGAATGGCCCCTAACTAACTGTTAAGTCGTTTCAAATCAAATAAGCCCATAACAAAGTTAATTTTCATTTTAGGTAATTTAACCATTTTATAGTTTACAGTAAAATTTACTTTGGTAAGTAAACATCAGTGGTGATGATGTAATAAGTAGGTGTGGCTCAGAGGCTCCGCCTTCTTTGACTTGGAAATTTTCAGTTAATTTCCTCTGTTCAGTTTATCATGACCAGATGAACAATAGCAAAACCACCAGTCATAACCTTTGGCTGCAGTGCCCTTTTTTCAGAGTCCCGCTCATACGTCCTTATTTTAATTTATGACGATGAGCAACAAGATATTTTAAGCGAAAAGCTCCACTTTAATTTTGAATTGTGACACCCACAGACATCGCCACCAAATATAAATTAGAGGTAAGACTATCTCATACAGAGCAGTTGGCTAGCATTATGCATTATAGGCTTTACATTATGAGAAATAACAGATAAACCAAGACTGCAGTTCAGTCAATTTTCCTAAAGGATAAACAGCTCTACTTAATAGTTCAGCATGCTTTCACTTTCATATTTGACATGAAATTTACCGGTAGAAATGATGACATCCCGTCCTACTCAACATTCTCTCTTCAAATAGCCATATATGCCTATTACATATCCATAATACACTGTGATATAGCCTAGTTTGTTAGTTCATTGGATCGTATTGCTTTCTCACTACAATCGATCCGCTTTTTGGCGCGAATCCGAGCGCGATTGCGGGTTTCACATATGGCAAATGAACTGCGCTAACTGAGGAAATGCGCCATATTCCAAAACAAAAGTCTAGGTCTGAAAGCACCCTAAGCCTCTTTGTTTTGTCTGTCATTTGCTTCTGGATTATGTTACTTATAGTTTTGTTACTTTGTTCCTTGTCTAAGTATTTTTTGAGTTTTGTTTTGTTTTTCCTTGTGAACTATGCATTGCCCATTATCACCTGGACTGCTAGTATATGTTCAATAAATCTGCACTTGCATCCTTGACCATTGTGACTCGACCAAATTCGTGACGTAATTTTAACTGACATTGGTTTTCATGTTTAATACCATAAAGCTGCTTTCATTAAGAAATCTACTGCATAAAGTGCTATAAACATGACTGGACTGTTGAACTGCAAACATCCACATTGCTATAATCAGACGCTTTCCTAACTGCTGTCATATGTGTTTACTGTTTATTTTGTTATCGAACATTGCATATCAGGCTTGCTAACAATATCCCACTGAAAGGCTATTTTGAATTTATTTTTACCTACGAGCAGCATACAAAATAGTATATCTGGGCCTTTAAAAAAGACACACCCTTTGGCAAAGAGTCAAGCGTGAGCAAAAGGACACTGTCCCGCTGTCACCAGCTCAATAAGTTAGTTACTGTAATCAAGTTAATGTGTGGACTGAGCTGACTAATGAAGTTATACTGAGCGTCTGCTCCAGGGAACGAGGTGATATTTTCATCAGACAGTGACGCTTTTTACTCTCCTGGGGCAAAAGGCAACAGACACAACACTATTTGTTATCTGGGGCACTAATGACCACCCTGGGAAACTGTCTGCTGTGGGCTTACACACACACACACACACTTCTCAAGCTGCCTGAGAGCAAAGGTGAGCAGCTTGATGAGTCGAGGACTTTCACTGCTGAGAGCAAAGCCATTTCTGCGCTTTGGTTATTTCCGAAGGTTTGTTCCAAAGAACTGGTTTTATACAGGCGCATGTCCATTTTTTCTATTACGTTTTATTATTAAAGGTGTTTAGGCGGCACGGTGGCTCAGTGGTTAGCACTGTTGCCTCACAGCAAGAAGGTCACTGGTTTGAGTCCCGGCTGGGCCATATGGCATTTCTGTAAGGAGTTTGCATGTTCTGCCCATTTTCGTGTGGATTTCCTCCGGGTGTTTCGTCCACAAGTCCAAAGAAATGCGGTATAGGTGAATTGAATAAGCTAAATTGGCTGTAGTTAAAGAGTGTGTGTGTATGAATGATTGTGTATTGGTGTTTCCCAGTACTGGGTTGCAGCTGAAAGCGCATCTGCTGCGTAAAACATATGCTGGAATAGTTGGCAGTTCATTCTGCTGTGGCGACCCCTGATAAATAAATGGACTAAGCTGAAAGAAAATGAATGAATGAATGAATAATAAGGGTGTTTATTACAATTTTGTGGGCCCTGTTCAGTTTATTGCTGCTGTCTATAAACATAAAATAATTAAGAGCCTGTCACTTTCAGATGGTTCTCATTAAATGTGGTTGATTATGAATTACACAAATTAGTCTTGGTTTATTGAGACAGTCTGAATGAAATGTATATGAAAGAGAATCCAGTTAATCGCTGAGTTGATTCAGATGCAGAATAAGGAACAAATCATTTAGGTTTTGTACGCCAGTTCAATTGAATCACTTTTTAAAATCTGACTCTTTATGAATCAGTTAGTTGTTGCTCAGACAAATTCAGCTCCAATTTGTGAACAATCACATTCTGTACAATCCCTCTTATAGATGGATGTGATTTATTTAAATATTTCAGTTTTTTACTCCAGTTTGAAATATTAAATTAATATAAAGGAATATAGAAAATTCATTCATTCATTTTCTTTTTGGCTTAGTCCCTTTATTAATCTGGGGTCGCCACAGCGGAATAAACCTCTAACTTATCCAGCATATGTTTTACGCAGCGGATGCCCTTCCAGCTGCAACCCATCACTGGTAAACACCCATACACACTCATTCACACACTACGGCCTACTCAATTCCCCTATACCACATGTTTTTGGACTTGCGGAAAACCGGAGCACCCGGAGGAAACCCAAGCGATCACGGGGAGAACATGCAAACTGCACACAGAAATGCCAACTAACTGACCCAGCCAAGGCTTGAACCAGCGACCTTCTTGCTGTAAGGCGATTGTGCTACGCACTGTGCCACCGTGCAGCGAATATATAAAATTCAACATGAAATAAAATACTGACAAATATAAATATAAAAAAACATATAATAAATAAATTAAAATAAATTAAAATGTTATTAAACTCTAACTATAAATACATGAATCGGTGAGCTGTTGATGCTCAGACGGATTCATTCAGATTTGTGAATGAATCACTCAAGCTGTGCATTGCGAACCATTTCAAATTAATAGGTAAAAACAAAATTGGTGTCATGTGATTCAGTGAGCTGTTAACTCCAGATCTGTTCAGACCAATTCTGTCTGAATTGTGGATTTGATTTGTTAATCCCATTCAAGGAAAAATACATTAAAAAGTCATATATGAATCTTTTTTGTGAATCAGTTCAATTTAATAATTAAAAAAAATAAAGAAATCAGAATCAGTGAGCTATAGATTCTGCTCAGACCGAATCAGTATGTTCAGAATTTTTAAGAATCTTTATGAATTCAGTCTGCTTTGTGAATAAATCCCTAGGCTTTACAAACCAGTTCAAATTAATAATAAATAAATAAATAAAAGAAAATTGGCGTCATGTGATTTAGTGAGCTGTTGACTCTAGACCTGTTCAAACCATTTCAGTCTGATTTGTGAATTTTATTTGTTAATTCAATTCTAGAGAAAAATTTACATAAATAATTCATATATGAATCAGTGAGATGTCTTTTTAGTGAACCAGTTAAATTCAATAATTAAAAAATAAAGAAATCAGAATCAGTGAGTTATTAGCCCACTTTCACACCATTCATACATCCATTACATAATACTGGTAATTACTGACATCATTAACCAGAAATGATCTCTAAACGGCTGCGTTTGTATTTGTAAACATTTGACTACATTACAAACTCTGTGGATGGATGAGTATTGTGAACAACTTCGATGAAAACATATGGAGGAACACTTTCGCATGTCGAGATATACATAGTATGTTTGAGCTGGCGCTCACCGGCTGCTTCACGTGCACTTGAGTCAAACAACTGAAGGAAGCAGAGCTTGAAGGTAAACAAACAGTGGTTTATCATAACCATTTTATCGATACTTTATTCACACAGTTGGCATTACGAAGGAACATAGAAACATTATCTGACTGACATCTAGTAGCTAAATGTGTCTGGAAAAATATTCAAAGGCTTTTATTTTCATAAACAGCGTGGATGTGATTGTGTCTGAATGTTCTGATTGGCTGGAGTAGTTGTCTCACGTCAGCATGTTCTAAGCCTGAACGGGCTCTTTCTGCCAATCTTCCTTCTGCGTTCACACAGCGCAGCATTCCGGCAAATTACCGGTAATGTTGCAACTTCTCTTTCCGGAAAATTGCCGGAACGAATTTACCGGTATTTTCAAAAAGGGCCTGTTCACACATTTCCGGAAAATTGCCGGTAATTGATTAAAGAACTGCTCCAACCGAATCAGTATGATCAGAATTTTTATAAATTCAGTCTGCTTTGTGAATGAATCACTCAGTCTGGGAATTAAGAACCAGTTCATGTGATTCACTGAAAAAAAAAAAAAAAGATTATTAGACCTAAAAAGAATGATTTGTTCCAAAAAAAATAAAAAGTCAAGAAACAGGTCCCTCCACAGTCAAAAGACATAAAGTGCAGCTCTTCATCTGAAGATCTGTGAGCAAATCTCTTCTTTCAGACGGAGCCTCAAATAAATATTTATGAGCTAATAATGAAGAGATTAGGGGCTGCTCTGCTCGCTCAGTGTCTGTTCCAGGATTTGGTCTCTGAAATACTGCTTGAAATCCCTGGGCAGAACCTCTGGCGCCACTCAGGCTCAGTGGACCAGAACAAATCCACAGCACCACAGTCATGCCGTTATTCAGCATCCCGACGCTACATGCGGGCAGAAATTCACCGCCAAAGATGCAGGGCTTCCAGTGTCTCCGTAAATCTGTTTGGGTTAATACCGTTACACAAAATAACCGCCTTAGCTGACCTATCCTCAATAAAAGAGATCTAAAAATCTCTCCTTGCAGCAGGACCAGAGGAAAATGCACACGCCGTGGAGTCCCACTGAGCACTGCTGGCAAGAATTGAATGTTTTTACTCAACACACAGACGAATCTTGCGCCAAAACCTCTGAAGTTTGGTTACATTCATATGTCCTGAGGTCTGACTTATTGACTGGCTTTTGTAATAGGATTATGGCCCAGTTTGGAAGGGGGCATGGAGAGGTGGATAAGACCACATTCTTTAAAAGACGCCGGAAAACCAGAACAGAGCCGCTGCTGGTTAACCTGGCGTCAACCTGGTCCAGCTGTGCTCAACGCACCGTGCTGAAACACAACAAGGAAGTTAATGAAGGAAAACTAACCCGAGACATTCTTCAGTGCTAATTAAGAATGAAGAATTTTGGGGATAAGTGATCAAAAGAAGCAACCTTGTGACCTGTATAAATGTCTTAACAAAATAAAAGTTCTTAGTCCTGCAATTTACTGAACTTTTATTATTTTTTGTGCATTTAAGTGACATTTAAAAGTAATATTTGAATGGGTGAAATTTTTATCTCATTTTCCATTATTTTCTTATTTATAAATATATAACTGTATATATATACATATACAGTTGAAGTCAGAATAATTAACCCTCCTGAATTATTAGCCTAACTATAATAATTCTAATTCTAATAACTGATTTCTTTTATTGTTGTCATAATGACAGTACATAATATTGTACTAGATATTTATTATTTATCAGATATTAATATTTTACTAGATTATTCAAGACATTATTATTCAGCTTAAAGTGCAATTTAAAGGCTTAACTATGTTAATTAGTCAAACTAGGCAAGTCATTGTATAACTGGTTTGTTCTGTAGACAATCGAAAGAAAAAATATAAGAGAGCTAATATTGACCTTAAATTGACCTTAAAAATTTTTTTTTAATTAAAACACTTTATCGTTTATTCTAGCCATAAAAAATAAATAAGACTTTCTCCAGAAGTAAAAATATTATAGAAAATTATGTGACAAATTCTTTGTTCTGTTAAACATTGTTTATAAAAATAATCATTGTTACGTCAAGTATATAAAATATATAATTTTATTTTTTTATTTATTTTTGTTTTACTTAGCATCAAATAAAAGGTATGCTAACATGAAAAACACCAAAAATAAAACTTTGTTTGCTGTAAAAAACAAAGCAAAACAATATAAAACCCTCAAAAAGTATAATTAATCATATAAATTGTTTGGTTGGTGAACAAAAAACAAGCACCAACAGAAAAATGAAAACAGAAACCAAAAATCAGAAACCAAAACTAAGAAAAACAAAACAAACCAACAACTAAAAAAAATAAAAACAAACCAGTCAAACCTATAATCACAAAAAACAACAAAACTAAAATCAATAAAATACAAAAAAAAATGTAATTAAATTATTTTTTAAATGAAAGCATTAAAACATATCAAGGCAAAATATAGTAAAGCCATGCAAAACATAATAAAATAAATAAATAAATAAATAGCAAACAAAGACATAACAAACGAAAAAAAAAAACCAAGTAAAAAACTAAACCGAAACTAAAGCTAAGCAAACAAACCAGCAACAAAAAATAAAAAACAAACCAGTAAACCAAACAAACAAAACCTAAAAATCACAAAAAACAACCACCAACAAAATTTTAATTAATAAAAATACTAAAAATAAAATAAAATGAACAGAATAATAAAATGAAAGCAAAATAACAAAGCCAACCATAAACAAATAAATAGATAGATGGATGGATGGATGAATGGATGGATGGATGGATGGATGGATGGATGGATGGATGGATGGATGGATGGATGGATGGATGGATGGATGGATGATGGATGGATAAATAGCAAACAAAGACAGAGAGAAACAACTCTCAAAAACAAAATAATTTTGGTTGATGTGTTGTTTGGGCACCAAAAAACAAGTAAAAAAAAAAAACTGAAACGAACGCAAAGCAAAGCAATGCAAAAAAAAAAAAACAGTAAACCAAGCAAACAAAACCTATAATCACAAAACACAACAATTAACAATATTAAAATCAATCTAAATACAAAAAATGAAATAAAAAAAAAAAAAACTAAAATAAAACGAAAACAAAATAACAAAGCAATAAATAAATAAATAGCAAACCATGACATACCAAACAAACAACGCTTATGAAATTAGCAAGTAAAAACAAAATTATTTTGGTTGGTGTTTTCTTGGTGACCAAAAAATAAATAAACAACCAAAACAAACCAAAGCTGCAGCAAAACCCAAAACAAAACATAAAGAACAAACCCTGAAAGCAAAAAAAAAAAAAAAAGCACACAAGCCCCCAATCTGACACAAATAAAAACAAAATTACTGCTATTTTTTTCTTCACAAGTCTTTCAGATGCTCTCTTTCTGTCTAAATATGGTTCTTGGCCAGAATAAGCTGCAGTGTGGATCGAACTTCTGCCCACACAAGACTAATACGAAACTTATTTGGCTTGAGAAACAAGTGGAACTAAACAATCTTAGCCTCATTTCATGCAGCAGTGCACATAAATCCACACCGAGCGAGTGCAAGAGCGAGATCAGAATGAGAGATGCTGAAAGCGTTATCCTTGTGCGCTGTGATGAAAAAAAAAGCTTGCATGAAGTCACTAAAACCACTGTCAACGCCGCTTTGTTCTGTTCCTACTCAGTGTCACATGGCGGCATTTCATTGCACCTACGTCCACTAATACCAATATTAGCCACTCATCTCTTTCCAAAGCCTTTTCCCTTCGCCTCCCTCATCCACCTACATCTCATGCCGGTTTAATCCCTACTTAAACCATTTCCCAATTAGCCAGTCTGACCAGCTATAATGGATCCGTGGAGAAACAATAGCGGTTCAGGATGCCAGGGAAAACAACAAAGATATCACAGTCTTCGCTCCATGCAATATAGTGCAATATATCAGCAAACAGCAAAACAAATTCTTCAAAGCGCTGCACTGTTTTGAATATTGTAGAAGACAATAATCATTTGAGTGTTCTAGATTGCAATGCATGACTTAAGTAAATAAATCAAATTAAGCATAAAAACTATGATAAAATGAAGTTAAAAAAAAGAAAAAGAAAAATGTTATTAAATAGTTAGAACTTTACACTCAAACTAAGATTCTATATAAAATAAATAAAATGACTGCTGATAATAAAAATAAAAATAATAATACAATTAAGAAAATTCAATTAAAAAAATACAATAAACGTCTCCATATAAATCTAAATTCAACATTAAACATAAACAAAACAAAAACAAAAGAAGCTTCAAAAATATTTAAATATGATTTAAATATAAAAGTTCTTTCTATTGAAGATCCAACCAAATGATGTCAAATAATTTTAAAAAAAATGTATCAATGTGAAAGTTTTATTAAATTTAATTTAATTAAATTAAATTTGCTTAAATTAAATTAAATTAAAACTTCATTATAAAAATTAGTAAAAAAAAACTATAATAAGACATTCAAACAAATTAAGATATCATATAAAACAAAATAAAACTACTACTACTACAACTAAGCATAATAATAATAATAATAATAATAATAATAATAATAATAATAAAAAAATTGAACATTACTAAGAAACGGTCAATAATAATTGTGATAATTAGTGCATGCATTATATCATTCATTATAAATACAATAACAACATTACGCATTAAAACTTCACAATCAAACTAATTAAGATTCAATATAAAACAATAATAATAGTAATAATTAATGATTTTATAAAATGTATTAAATTAAATTAACTTAAATTAGCTTAAATTAAATCTGCATAATAAAATAAAGTAAAAAATATATTAAGACATTCAAACTAATTAAGATACCATATAAAACAAAATAAAACGACTACTACTACTACTAATAATAATAATAATAATAATAATAATATAATAATAACAATAATAATACGGAGCATTACTGATAAACTGTTAATAATAATTGTGATAATGCCTTCATTATATAATTCATTATAAATCAAATAAAATAACATTACATTCAAACTAATTAAGATTCAATATAAAACAATAATAATAATAATAATAATAATATGAAACATAACTGATAAACTATCAATAATAAAAGTAATTAATGCATTCATTGTAATAATTATATAATAATTCACAATAAAAATAATAACAATAATAATAATAATAATAACAATAATAGTAATAATAATAATAATAATAATATGGAACGTATCTGATAAACTGTCAACAATAATACTAATAGTTTAAGCATTCATTATATCAGTCATTATAAATTAAATTAAATAACATTACGCATTAAAACTTCACAATCAAACTAATTAAGATTCGATAAAATCCAACAACAACAACAACAATAATAATAATAATAATAATATGGAGCATTACTGATAAACTGTCAATAATAATTGTGATAATTAATGCATTCATTATATCATTCATTATAATAAAATAAAAATAATAAATAGTTGGCACAATAGCCCAGTGGTCTAGTGTTCAGGGCGTCCAGAGTTCAAATCCTGGCTCGTGGACCTTTCCCGATCCACCCCTCTCTCTCCCACTTAACTTCCTCTCAACCTACTGTCCTGTCAAATAAAAGCAAAAATGGCAAAAATAAATCTTTAAAAATATATAAATCAATAAAAATAAATAAAACAAAATCAAAATCAAGCACTTAGATCCTGCAGAGCATTTCACATGTAATGGAAATGTGACAATATCACATCCTCTGGCCAAAAAACAACGCCCTCAAATAAAGACATGCAACACTGCAACTGAAGCCGCTTCATCTCCAGGCACAATGGCAATCCTCCAGACACACCGATGGGAAGCATTTTTAAGCTCAGCTTCCTTTTTCTCCTCTGTATGCCTGTTTACTTCCAACTAAAAACCCAAAAAACATGCGTGCAGATTTGCCCTGAAATTTTCTGCTGTGTAAATCGTTTGCTGTTTAAATAAAATATACAAGAATTCTAAAAACATTCAAAACCCCAATTTGTTTTTTTGTTTTTTTGCTCTGTGTGTAAGAGACAGACGGTTATAAAACAAGTTAAAAAATGCAGCAGTTTTAGCATTTAAGACACCAAAAGCTTTCCATCCATTGATCTAGAAGTGCTCCAGGCGAGATTTATTCTCTTTCACATGTTAAATGGAGCTAAAGGCTCTGTCCAACTAGCTCTGAGCTAACAGCGTTAGCACTGCCGTCAAGAGAAATCAAGAATAAAGGACTGAATTCCTTCTGTCAGACAACCCTCAATGCTGATCTGTATCTTGAAGCTGAGAGGATGAGGATTTCCTAGGAAGAATCAGACAGATAAGAGGAGACAGCCAGGAATGGAAGAAAAAAACAGAGACAAATTGCTGTGGAAATCTTGGAGGATCCCCAAAATCATGAGACGAGGCCCAGACTGTGAGCGATGTTTGTACAATAAACAGAAATATAAACAGTTAAAGGGGTGGACCACTACGATATCATATTTTAAACTTTAGTTGATGTGTAATGTAGCTGTGTGAATGCAATGCAAAGGGAGACATTGGCTTTTACAGAGTTAGCTTAGAATAGCCAACAGCAAACGAAGTTTGGAGACTACAAAAAAAACACATCCGAATTTGTAAGATCATAAACCCTTTAGGTTACGCGCATTCACCCCACACAGCAAAGGGGCGTGGCCAGAGGCGCTGTAACTTTACAGTTGAGAAAGCTAAAATACCGTCCAATTTTCCACAGAGCTTTTTCTGTTTCTGTATTTGAGCTTCCAAAGGATGTGACACAAAAAGAGAAGTTCTTACAATTAAATTTTAATTATGCTCCAGAGAATTATAAAAAAAGATATAGCGCTAGCATTTGACAAAGGACAGCTTCCAAAATCTCTCCAAGTTCAGTACTGGATACGGCTAAAAACTCCTCAAAGGAGCAGTTCCAACAAGCAGAAGCTGTGGTGGAGCCGATCTGCGAATCACAGCAAATTATGTTATCTGGCCAATCAGAGCCTCTTGAGGGCGGGCCTTTCTGAGGAACTAGGAAATATGACAGTGGTTTTCATGTTAGCTGAGTAACTTTATATAATGAAAGTAAGCTATAAGAAAAAATAACGTGATTTTCTATAAATGAAGATAATAACAACAATGATAATATTAATAATGATAATAATAATTAATATTATCATGTTTTTATAAAAATGTGTAATATAATTGTATAAAAATTGTATAATTTATAATATAAATTGAAATGATCTCAAAACTATAATATAATAATAATAATAATAATAATAATAATAATAATAATAATAATAATTTGTGTATTTATGAAATTTGTAATGTTAACATATTTGCATTTATCTTTAAATTTTATAACATAAATATAAATAGCAATGTAATAATAATAACAATAATAAAAATAATAATTATTATTATTATATTTTTATAAAATGTGTAAAATAAACATCTTTGTATTGATCTCAAAACTTTATAATAGAAACACAATAATTATAAAAATCATAATAATAATGCATTTATCATGTTTCATTATTATTATTGTTGATTTATCCAAGTCAATCAGAACTTTATTTTTGTAATAACTGTTATTAATATAATAATAATAATAATAATACTGTAATATTAATAATAATATAAATAATAATAATAATAATAATAATAATAATAATATCACTGTAATAATAATAATAATATAAATAATAATAATAATAATAATAATAATAATAATAATAACAGTTTTTACAAAAATAAAGTTCTGACTGGCATGGATAAATCAACAATAATAATAATGGAACATGACTGATGAATGTATTATTGTTAAATGTATTATTGCTAAATGTATTATTATTATATATATATATATATATATATATATATATATATATATATATATATATATATATATATATATATATATATATATATATTTCTGATATAAAGTTTTGGGATCAATACAAAGATGTTTATATTACACATTTTTTATAAAAATATATTATTATTATTATTATTATTGTTGTTATTAATATTACATTGCTGTTTATATTTATATTACAAAGTTTAAAGATAAATACAAATATGTTTACATTACAAATTATTATTATTATTACATTGAAATACATATATTTATTTTATAAAGTTTTGGGATAAATACAAATATGTTTACATTACAAAATCCTCAAATACAAAAAAAATATTATTTTATTAACTATATTATTATTATTATTATTATTATTATTATTATTATTATTATTATTATTATTGAGTTTAATACAAATATGTTTATATTACACATTTTAATAAAAAAATTTGTATTATTATCATTATTATTATTATATTAACTATATCACTATATTAACATCATTATTACTTTATCCATTTATTTGTTAATATCAACATTTAATAATACATTAATAATAATAATAATAACAATAATTATGGGCAACGCAGTGGCGCAGTAGGTAGTGCTGTTGCCTCACAGCAAGAACGTCGCTGGGTCGCAGGTTCGAACCTCGGCTGGGCTGGGTCAGTTGGGGTTTCTGTGTGGAGTTTGCATGTTCTCCCTGCGTTCGCGTGGGTTTCCTCCGGGTGCTCCGGTTTCCCCCACAGTCCAAAGACATGCAGTACAGGTGAATTGGGTAGGCTAAATTGTCCGTAGTGTACGAGTGTGAATGTGTGTGTGTGGAAATTCCCAGAGATGGGTTGCGGCTGGAAGGGCATCCGCTGCGTAAAATCGTGCTGGATAAGTTGGTGGTTTATTCCACTGTGGCGACCCCGCAAGGGACAAAGCCGACAAGAAAATTAATGAATAATTATATTTTATATGATTATTTTTTAATATAAATTATTATTATTATTATTATTATTGTTATTATTATTATTATTATTATTATTATTATTATATGTTTTACCATCACTCTTACTGCTATTGTTGTTACTGCAAACAACCTGACTTTTTTTTCAATCTCAGTCTGTCTCTAATAATAATTAATTTACACTTCTGATTCTGTCTGAGTCGGACACACTTCCAGCAGTTTCTGCCACAGAGTTCTCACAAAGTGAAGAGTGAAGGCGCTCAGGATTCAAGACGAGACAAACAGCGTCCCACAAGACCAACACAAACTCCAGTGAGCTTTACTCCAGCGCATACATATGCATTATGGATGTCAACCGAGGGCTGCATGCTGATTTCAGCACAGCCGCAGAGAATATGAAGGGCAAAGTGAGAGAAAGAAAACACAAAAGACAGACAGACAGAGATGGAGAGCAGATGAGGAAGTGCCAAGAGGAAGCAGCACTTCATCTGAACTGATCTGATCCTGATCTGGGAACAGAGTCCAGAGACCTGAGGGACACGAGCGGGTGAAGAAGGAGAAGAAGAAGAAGACGATGACTGGAGGAAGTGATATGCTGCGGTCAGCAGTCGATCAATAACGCTTCACTATCTGTTCTCCAGCAAACACCTGAACCGGAGTCTGAACTGCTCATCTGTCATTCAGCTCAGTTCATTTAAAGTTGATTTCTATAGTGCTATTCATGATAGGGCCCTGTGAAATCTGCTTTTTTCTAAATTTCATTTATTTACTTCTTTGTTTGTTTTGTTCAGTTAATTATTATTTGTTTGCTTATTTGTTTGGTTAATTATTTACAGATTTTTCTTTTATTACACATTTAGTGAAAATACAATCAAATAATCAGAATGCATTAGTTATTTATTTATTACTGATTTATAAACTCCATTTTAACATATATCTTGTGAAAATTTCATTTATTAATCAGAATGAATTTACTTGTTTGTTTGTTTGTTTTTGTTTGTTTATATATTTGTTTAGTTAGTTACTGATTTTTCCATTTTTCTAGACTCAATACAATTTTTGTATTCATTCATTCATTACTTATTTAGTGATTTTTCTATTTTTCTAGACTCAATTTTAATTTACATTTACTGAAAATACAATGGGGGCGGCACAGTGGCACAGTAGGTAGCACAATCACCTCACAGCATGAAAGGTCGCTGGTACGAGCCCTGGCTGGGTGAGTTGGCATTTTTATGGGGAGTTTGCATGTTCTCCCCATGTTCACATAGGTCTCCTCCGGGTGCTCCAGTTTCCCCCACAAGTCCCCAAAAACGTGGAATAGGTGAATTGGGTAAGCTAAATTGTCCGTAGTGTATGTATGTGAATGAGTGTGTATGAATGTTTCCCAGTGATGGGTTGCAGCTGGAAGGGCATCTGCTGTGTAAAACCTATGCTGGATAAGTTGGCGGTTCATTCCGCTGTGGCGACCCCAGATTAGTAAAGGGACTAAGCTGAAAATAAAATAAATGAATGAATGAAAATACAATTTAGTAATGAAAATGCATTCATTTATTATTTATTAATTTATTTATTTACAGACTTTTTTAGAGTCCATTTTAAAATACATTCACTGAAAATACAGTTTTAGTAATAAAAAATGCATTAATTTATTCATTCATTATTTATTCATTCATTCATTCATACATTCATTCATGATTTATTTTGTGAGTTTTCTTTTTTTCTACATTTACTGAAAATACAATTTTAGCAATGAAAATAAATTCATTTATTTATTTATTCATTTATTTATTTATTTATTTATTTATTTATTTATTCATTCATTTAAGTGGTGATTTTTCTTTTTTAATATACATTTACTGAAAATAAAAAAAAAATACTATGGAAGTTGCCATACACAGTTTTTTCAGCATTCGTTATATATTATCTTGTTTTCCACAGAAGAAAGAAACTGTTAAACCTAAAAGTTTTGAACAAGTGGAGGATGAGTAAATGATGTCAGAATTTAGATTATTAGGTGAACTATCCCTTTAAACGACAAACCAAAATTAAAGGGGACCTATCATGCAAAAATTAATTTTATAAGGGGTATAAACACTCAATGAGGTACTCAATGTAGTAACACTCAATGAATACAACCAGCTTCTAATGGTAAAAATGTATTTATTTTATTTTTTATAATTACACTTCATAAAAACAATCTGCTGAAACACTTTGATTGACATTCTCCCTTTGTACATGTCATCAGAGAGGGAAAGCCCCGCCCATTAGTGTCAATCTCTCCCTCATTAGCATAGGACGTTGTTCTTGCTTTTGAATCTACCACTATGCTGACACACAGGCATTTGTAGCTCCGGCCTCTTTTTAAAATATGAATTTAAAGCGACAGTCGCCAAAATCGGATCAAAGCCTACACTTTCAGAAATAAAGGTACGCGAGCTTTTCAAAAGGAACAAATTTGTACTTGAAGGGTCCATATTGGTACCTCAAAATTATATATTAGTACCTAAAAAATTTAAGAGGAACACTTTTCTACTTTTTAGGTACTAATATGTACCCTTGAGGTATTAATATGGACCTTTTAGATGCAAATTTGTATATTTTGAAAAGGTACCACCCCAGTGACAACTCGCATACCTTTATTTCTGAGAGTGTATGAGGGGCAGTTTCAAAGAGTTTAAAACATTATTTGTTGGGTATTTAGAGGTGAAACTTCATTTACACACTCTAGAAACATCAGAGACTTATTTTACATCTTGTAAGAAGAGGCATAATAGGTCCCCTTTAAGTCTTGTTCACACCTGTTCTATTATCATCATGCTGCATTTACACAATAAAAAAACATATGTCGGTTCCTATCGAACATCTTATAAATTGCTCTACATCTACTTTGGCGTGCCAACAGAGAGCTGGCAAGGCTTCCACTGACATCTCAGCACTATTTGGAGGGCATGTGGGAGAAAATCATTCTGTATGCCACACAAATTTGGGAGCACGTAGGTGTAGAGTTAGACAGTCTAAAGGAAACTGAAAATGGAGCTACAGGAAATCACACAAAATAGACAGCGGACATCTGTGCTTTTACTTTCAATGCTGAGCTTCCAAGAGGTTTAAATTTCTGTTTCACTGATGGAAGGATGTCTTTGTTTTAAAAAGCTCCGTTTCAAACCTTAGTGAGCGGCCTATGTAGACCGCAGACACAAAGATGCTTTGAAACGTCAGCAGCAACTTGTTCCCTTTCAGAAAAGTACCAGACATAACTCTACTCAGAGGAATAATCGTCTTTTTGGATCTAAACAAAAAGAAGAAGGGTCTTAAAGAACAAAATTGGACACTCAAACCTAGTTTTTAAACTTTCATGCAATTTAACTCTTCGACTGCATGACAACGGTGTATTGATGACATAAAATAACATTTAAAATGAGGCTTTTTGGAATTTTTAGAGGGGAAATAATCATATCTTCTTCATCTAAAACAGGGTTTTGTTAAAATGGTGATGTGTGCGTATTATGTATTCAGTTTATAAGCATGGGTGAATTCCTGGCAGGCAAAGATACAATGGTGGACTGGCAAACCATATTTGTGAAGGGTGTGTGTGCAGGTATGTGTCTGCAGGTGTGTTTCTATACAAAGTGACATCAACAGCTACTGTCATTTTAGTGGATTTGTTTAAACAGGAATCATTTTGACAACATACTGCATGTAGACAAAGTGAAAAGTAAAAGTAAATCTTTTCAAATATGCAAAGGAACAAAATGGTGCATTACATCATTGGAAAAACACACCATGCAGTTTTAAAATGAACGTTTTTATTATTAAGGGAAAACAAAATCTTCAAAACTACATAGCCATGTGAGAAAAAGTGCCACCACCTAAACCCCCACCCTCCCCCTATAATAAAAAAAACGTTTAAAAAAGCATGGTGTTTATCTTTAACGAATAAAAAAAAATTGGTTTGATGATCTGAAGCATTCAAGTGTGACAAACATGCAAAAAAAATAAATAAATAAATAGAAATCATTAAAGGGGCAAAAACTTTTTCACAGCACTGTACATATTTAGGATTAAAAGGAAAAACCAAGGAGCCCAATTAGAAATCATTAAGGGGGCCAAAAAACTTTTTCACAGCACTGTACATATTTAGAATTAACAGGAAAAACCAAGGAGACCAATTGGAAATCATTAAGAGGGCAAAAACTTTTTTCACACCACTGTACATACGTATAATTAACAGGAAAAACCAAGGAGACCATGCTAAATATTTGATTTAGTTTTTTGTTTTATAGGTGTAATCATTTTTGCAACATCTTGAACATGTAAATGTATTTTTCTTTTTCTTAGGTGAGATTGTTAGGTGAATCAACAGTTTGTTTTAAAAAAAATTAAATTATTTTGTAAAAAAAAATGCATGCATTTAATTGACCATATAAATAAATAAATAAATAAATAAATATCCTAATTTTCAAATAGTGTACATGTTTATAGATATGTATGGTTGAAATCTATGTGGTCAGTGTCCAGCACTGGGTTTTGGAAGCACTGACAATCCTAACATGTGTTTTCACGTTTATCCACTCAGCCTTCAGGTTCATAATCATAATGAAGAGTCTGTGTACACAAATGAACCTGACATATCAGTGTAAGCAGATCTGACAAAGTGAAAGCAGCGTCTGAAAGCATGATCCTCAAACTCTCTCACACACACACACATAAGAACAGACAGGTGTGAAAGAGAAGTGTGCTGAGGTGACAGTGAGACATCATTTACACTAGTGTGTTTTCACTTTACGTTTTACGTCTGGCATACACACTGCTCCAGCATTTTCGGCCTTTGAAAACAGATTTTTTTTTTTAAATGCTGAAGACGTTTTAGTTTAGAAATGCCTGTGTTCTGTTTCAATATAGATGGACTGAAAAGCAGAGTTTGGCAGTGTGGCTATCTGATCGCTCTCTGTTGTGTGTATCATTTATTGATTCATCAAGACCCTCTTATATGGCAATTATGCAACTGGTAGATGGCTAGAATAAATGTCGGCAAAATATGTGCATGCCCAGTGTGCATGAATGGTCACATTTTATGCAATCTGAGATTTGTACTGTGAATACAGTAAAGTATCAGTATCAGTATGTTAATGCAGTAAAGTATCAGTATAAACGAGAAGAGTTTTCATACTAAAATGCGGTTTAAAAATTGAAACACACCAGTGTAAATGCAGCGTAAATCATTACTTCATTACAGCTTAGAAATAAAGCTTAGAAATAAAGCAAGTGACTGTGTCGATGAATAGATCTATGAATCATTTTCTCAAACAATTCATTCAACAACAACAAAAATAATCATTCAGGAACGAAACAGCAGAGATGCTTTGACAAGCACAAAATATTGTGCTAATGCGGTGTTTTTACACAGAAACAAAACTAATATTGACGAATATAGAACTCACTCAATAGTTACTTCTTTGTGATGATGTTCACATGCTGATTTCAGGAAGAACAGCACTCTTTTGCAATATTACTTAACTAGCTAATATATTTTGTATATGTTTAACAATAAAAAATAAATCACATCATTTTTCTGAGCAATACAACACTACACATTTAAATAACGTGTTCTGAAATATAACAGAAATGTGTCAGTGTCTACTAAACTAATCAATTTTGTTATACAGATAACAAATGTGTGCTTATTTGTTTGAAAACAAACATAGTAGTATTAGTAACAGTAATAAATAATAGTAACGTTATTAGTCTCTCTGTCTCTATTGCGCATTCTGTTATGATCACCAACCACTGGTAAACACAGTTCAATAAAAAAATCTCGCCATTATATGGACTACAAGATCCAGTCATGCACTGCACACACACACACCGGTTCCTAATCCTGTCTGACTCACAGCTGAAGCTGCTCATGGACTGATTAGGAACTATAAAGACAGCACACACACACACACACATTGTTGCTGAGTCTTGTTCATCTGTCAAGTTAACATCACGATGCTTGCTTTGTTTTATTGTTTATTTCTGTATGCTGCCTGCCTTTTGACCTTCAGCCTGTTTATGACCACGACACTGGATTTGCCTGTATACATCTGTTTGCCTCTGTGTTGACCGTTGCTTGCCTGACCATCCAGTTAATAAAACCTGCGTTTGGATCCGCACTCCATTGTCAGTGTCTCCATTGTCTGATGAAGAGCCGTGTGGCTCGAAACGTTACACGCTTAGTGTCAGCCTTTTTAATTTAATAAATTAGCATATTTGGAGCTGTTATTATTAAATAAATAATTATTAATATTTTATTATAAGGTGTTGCCGCCTTTGTTGAATATATAATATCAACGTCTCCATTGTGACACATTCGGTCTCTGTCATGAGCACACTCGGCCTACCTCGCGCGCATTCTATCTCTCTCGTTCGCACACTCGGCCTACCTCGCACGCATTCTATCTCTCTCGTTCGCACACTCGGCCTACCTCACGCGCATTCAATCTCTCTCAAGCGCACACTCGGCCTACCTCGCGCGCATTCTGTCTCTCTCGTTCGCACACTCGCCCTACCTCGCGCGCATTCTGTCTCTCTCGTTCGCACACTCGTCCTACCTCGCGCGCATTCTGTCTCTCTCGTTCGCACACTCGCCGTACCTCACGCGCAGGTCTCTCTGCTTTCGCTTTACTTTTGGCCAGTCTGTGCCCTCGTATACGACGCGTCTTTTTGCAGTGGTTGGTTGGCATCCACCAATCCCACAATGTGTTGGCCCTGTAAACAGAAGGTGTAGGCTAGACTGCAGCCAAAGTTGAAAACGCATCATATTGTAATGGTAACAGAGTTAATATATTTAAAAAATAATGCATTACAGTATTAGTTAGTCAAAAAGAATGGCGTTACAGTATTAGTTAGTCAAAAAGAATGGCGTTACAGTAACTTTACTAGTAACACATTATTGTTTAACACCGGTAATTTTTCTCTTTGCGTTCATATATTGAACTACATACTGTAGCTATTTTTCCATTGAAAGATTAGATTTATGAGCAAAACTGGAATATCACATAAAACGTTTGCAAATAAAGAATGGTTTCCCGTCCAATAGGTCAAAGAAATGATAATCATCGCTTCCTGACAAACCGGCGCCAAATATTAAAAGGAAAAATTTAATTTGCTGTAGAAGGAGATGCCACTGTAGGCCTTTAGGTCACTTGCACCTCAGAAGATGAAGATGAAACGCAATAAATGCATGTTGCCTTTTGCAGGCAGAGGCAAGATTTTGTTTGGTAAGTGTGTTTCCATCATACTTTATCGTACTTTACTTATTTCTTTTTTTTGTCCAGAGGAGAAATGGTCGTGCCCAACTGAGCCTGGTTTCTCTCGAGGTTTTTTTTCCTTCGCTTTCGTCAATTGGTGAAGTGTGTTCCTCTCCACTGTCACCACTGGCTTTCTTGGTTTTGAGACTTGTGGAGCTGTGCATTGATGGATTTGCTCTTCAGTGTTTGGACTTTCAGCAGTGAAAATTAAACCACACTGAACTGAACTCTGAAAACTGGACTGACAGTTTCAATTTACTAGAACTTCTATATTAAGCTGCCTTGACACAATCTGTATTGTAAAAGTCCTAAAGAAAAAAAGATGAGTTAAATTGAATTGAATTACCATACTCTGTTTTGCACGTTTTTTATGCACATTTTCAAAATCCACATAAAAATAGGTGGATGGAAACATAGTTACTGTCATTTTAACTGCAATCTCAATAAAATACTCAATGTCAGCTCACACATCCTTAAAACAAATATTACAAATTTTCTGTAGATGAGAAACATTTTACATGCTTAACCCTTGTGTGCTGTTGGGAACGTTTTCATTTGAGTCTTAATTTGGCCACAACTTTCTCAAATGGAGTGACTTCTGGTGAGAAATCCTTATTTTGACACATATTTTGGGAAAATGCTTTGAACAAGACACTGGGCAAATTGACTACCCTTTCATTATGTTAGAGGCTGTTTTTACCCCATTGACTTCCATTATAGGAACATTTTCTGATGGTAAAGCCATGACAGATGACACTATATTATTATTATGTATTCTTGATTGTTGGTGTTTTTCCCTGTTGAGAAGAGAATTTGTGATTTTTACTGTTGTCCAGTATTGTCTGGGAACACTCTAAAAGTTGCTAATGTGTTTCCACATTTATCCACTCAGCCTTCGAGTTTGTACTTAATCATAACTGTGAACACAAATGAAGCTGACATATCAGTGCAAGCAAATCTGACAAAGTGAAAGCAGCGTCTGAAAGCGAAATCCTCACACACACACACATAAGATAGTCAGGTAGAACAGACAGGTGTGAAAGAGAAGTGTGCTGAGGTGACAGTGATGCAGACATCGGGCGCACTCATGCCATAACCTGCCAAGAACAGCTGTCATGCCAGGGAAAAGTCACCCACAGAAACACAAAGAACACTTCCCATTCAAATAACATCCACAGCGCTGTGACATGGCAGGTGTCACCGAAAGCTGTAAAATAGAGGAAACTGACTATTTCGCACATGATGTTATCCATGCTTATAGGATTTAAAGACAATTTAGATTTTAATTAGAAAAGAAAAATCCAATTAAAAAGCATGTGTACATTTAAATAAAGTCAAACATTTATTAACAATTATTAAAAGTGTTATTAATAAATTACTAATACTAAATATTCATTCATTCATTCATTTTCTTGTCGGCTTTGTCCCTTGCGGGGTCGCCACAGCGGAATGAACCGCCAACTTATCCAGCACGATTTTACGCAGCGGATGCCCTTCCAGCTGCAACCCATCTCTGGGAACTTCCACACACTCATTCACACTCATACACTATGGACAATTTAGCTTACCCAATTCACCTGTACCGCATGCCTTTGGACTGTGGGGGAAACCGGAGCACCCGGAGGAAACCCACGCGAACCCAGGGAGAACATGCAAACTCCACACAGAAACGCCAACTGACCCAGCCCAGCCGAGGTTCGAACCTGCGACCCAGCGACGTTCTTGCTGTGAGGCAACAGCACTACCTACTGCGCCACTGGGTTGCCTAATACTAAATATTATTTACTAAATAAAGTACTTTTTATGGTTCTATTATATTGATTAATTAAATAATTTGGCAACACTTTACAATACTGGACACGTAGGTAATGTTAGTTAATGCATTTAGTAACATGAACAAACAATGAACAATACATTTATTATAGTGTTTATTCATGTTTGTTAATGTTTGTCAATGGAAACAAAGTTGTTCATTGTTAGTTCTTTAACTCACGGTGCATTAACATTCATTAACAGGCACAGTGGATTGGATTTTTATATAGCATTAGCGTTAGTAAATGTTAAACTATGATTAATAAATGCTGTTGCTTATGTTAGTAAATATATTAACTAACATTAACTATGTGTCCTATATTATAAAGTGTTAACATATACATATATATTTATATATACATATTTATATATACATATACAGTTGAAGTCAGAATTATTAGCCCCCCTTTGAATTTTTTTTCTTTTTAAAATATTTCCCAAATGATGTTTAACAGAGAAAAGAAATTTTCACCGTATGTCTGATAATATTTTTTCTTCTGGAGAAAGTCTTGTTTGTTTTATTTCGGCTAGAATAAAAGCAGTTTTTATTTTTTTATGAACCATTTAAAAGGTCAAAATTTAAGCATTTTTTTTTCGACTGTCTACAGAACAAACCATCATTATACAATAACTTGCCTATTTCCCCTAACCTGCCTAGCTAACCTAATTAACCTAGTTAAGCCTTTAAATGTCACTTTAAGCTGTATAGAAGTGTCTTGAAAAATATCTAGTAAAATATTATTTATTGTCATCAAAATAAATAAATCAGTAATAAAATAAATCAGTAATTAGAAATGAGTTATTAAAACTATTATGTTTAGAAATGTGTTGAAAAAAAATCTTCTCTCCATTAAACAGAAATTAGGGAAAAAATAAACAAGGGGGCTATATATATATCAGCTATTTATGAATTTAAATGTAAGTAATCATACAATTTAACAATAATTTATTAAAAGTTATTTTAAAAAATAACTAAAATAACTAAATAAATAACTAAAATAAATAAACATTTCCAATTCAAATCATATGATTATTTCATAAAACATGAATTTGAAATGACTTATGTTATTGTATTACATAATTGTATTATAATTGTATTATAAATATAATTATATTATAACTGTACTGTAAACGTTGTACTTATATTTTATTGTATTATATTATCCATGCTTCTACGATTTAAGGACAATTTACATTTTTCCATTTTATACTTTTAATTTGAACTCAAAACTGTAAAAAAAAAGATTTAAAAGATAAAAAAAAATAATAATTTAAAAGTAGGTCTAGATTTAGATAATTCAACTAAAACATTTTATAGCAGTTATTAAAAGTTTCACAAAACATACGTTTCATTGCTCTTTATATTATTTAATTGATTAATTAATTTGGTAACACTTTACAATACGGGACACAGTTAATGTACTTACTATGAACAAACAATGAACAATATATTAGTTTGTTAATGTTAGTTCATGGAAATAAAGTTGTTTATTGTTTGTTCTAACAATGTATTATTAACGTTAACAAGCACAGCATTGGATTTTAATAATGCATTAGTAAATGTTGAGCTATGATTAATGTTTATCAATTAATTAAATTATTATTTTATTTATTATTAGTCATTTACTTATTTTGAATGTCCAGTTTTGTTTCCTTATCTTAGGAATTCTTCTAATATCCACTTTAACGTATTAATTTAAACGTTAATAATCATAAAATTTAACAACAATTTATTAAAAGGTCATCTAAAAAAACAGATAAAAAAAAAAAAACACTTCCCATTCAAGTAGCATCTGCATTGGCATGGCAAGTGTCACCAAAAGCAGTAAAATGAAGAAACCAACAATTTCAGACTTGATGTTATCCATTTGGATGTGCAAACGTGTGCATTTAAATCAAGCTGACAGAGCCGTCGCCTTAGTTCTCTTTTCAAAGCAAAAAAGCATTTTTTTTCATCCGGTCTGTAATGCCTTAATGGTGGCGATGTGATTACAGGCCACCACAGCTTGCCCAAAAAGATGCCCGTCAGAACTTGTTATACAGGCTTACAACAATCCATGGAGTAACAGGAAACTTCATTGGAAAGTGTTGTTGCTCATTTGGTGGTTTCAGATTTCATGGTGTCAACTAAAAAGTAAGAGCTGACGTTAGCGCTAACAGGTATAAACTGTGATCTGTGACCTCTCCATGCTGGTTTCCAGTCAGCTTGAAATAAAAATGAACCCTTTTAATTGTTTAAATGGAATCTGTGGTATTTAATATTACATATTTTAATTTTTATTATAAATATAAATCATGAAAATTAATAACTATAGAACAATATAAGATCCATTTTGTTTGTTCCGAATTCCAAATTATTTTTTTGTGTTAAATTTTTTCTGTCATATTTACCTTGTCAATAAAAAGCATGTCTTATTTATTAAAATAATGAAACTTCATGTAATATAATATACATGTAATGTAATGTAATATACAGTTGAAGTCAAACTTATTAGTCCTCCAGTGAACTTTTTTCTTTTTCAAATATTTCATAAATGAAATATTAAATATAATATAAACTATAATTAACTATAATATTAGCTATAACAGAGGAAGGAATTGTTCATAGTATTTCCTATAATATTTTTTTCTTCTGGAGAAAGTCTTATTTGTTTCATTTCAGCTGGAATAAAAGTTTTAAATTTTCTTTTACCATTTTAAGGTCAAAATTATTAGCCCCTTTAAGCAATATTTTTTGATTGACTATAGAACAAACCACTGTTATACAATAACTTTCCTAATTCTAGTATAATTCTATATAATATATATGAGCAATATCATACAAGTAGCAGTGCGATGTGGCTGTATAACGGCACTGTTGGGAGGCGTGCGTTGGCACGACGCTGCAGGCCGAGTGCCTTAGTGTCTCACCAGTGACAATATACAGCCACATTGCACTGCTACTCATGTGATATGACAATTAAACGGCATAACCGTGTATATAAAAAAGAAAATCAAACACAGAGAGTCTAAAAACCCTTTTGTAAGAGGAACTACTTTCCTCCGCCAATCTTTCCCATCTGCAGCTGAAGGTTAGAACAGCAGAAACCGTTGCTCATTCACTAACATCACTTTAGAGCTAGTATTTGAATGATTCTCTAGCGTAATGTCTAATATTTGATACATACTGAAATACCATCAGTCTACATATACTGATATATCTCCCAGTATTTCTCTGTTGCAATCAGGAGTTCACAATATTATTATAGTATAAATACAGCACTACAGCATACAAAAGAGAGGTCGACTTAGAAAGTCATTTACCTGTTTAATAATGATTTGATCAGCTGTAGTTTGAAATTACGCTGGTTTTCTCTTAGGGCTTATTATGCAGTCTCTGTCGCCATCTTGTGGATAAACATCATCAACTGTCTTTACTCAAAGACAGGCTAATGGCCACTGATGCGCTGTCCCTCAGAAATTATAAATCTTTTAAAATAGACGCTATCCTTATAAATAAACTGCATGGTTTAAATCTAATCTACATTCTCAACTAAAAAAGCCTCAAAAGTACATTATGTTGCCCAACAGCAGCAATATTTGTCAAACTGTAGAGTGTCCTCTGCTTGTTGCTGTATGTGGGCGGAGTAATACACTAGGGTGAAGGGTGAAAAGGTGGTATGAGTGCTGTTACTGGCAGTATATCACACGGCTATCAGCCAATATATATATATATATATATATATATATATACACACATACATACACAGTACTGGCCCTATGAAATCAAAAGAATTTTCAATGATGTTTTATTTTTTCCAAATTACTTTATTTTTCCATTTTGAATTTACTGTATTTTTTCTAGGACTACATTTTAACATTTGAGCAATTTAAAAGCAGGTGAAATTAACTGAAATAATTCCTTCCAAAACCATTATTAAAAGTTTTACAAAAAAATCAATTTTAAGGAGATTATACTGGATTCACTTTTTTCAATTTTTGCATTAAGATTTAAAGTTTAATTTGGACAAAATAAAATCCCAACTTTTATTTTTGTCTTGTACTGGACAATCGTAACAAGTAAGAAAAGCACAACTGGAATCACAATATACATTTCATAGGCTTTCCGAATGGTGTGGAACCTGACGATGGCTGACTGTAACTGGGCGACAGGACAACATTTTTTCTGAAATCAAGAAAGACACTGGATGCGGATGGTTTGTGTGCCAGAAGAGGAAATAGCCGGCAGGTTTGGCACACGTCCACTCCTGACCCAGCGTCATTCGAGGAGCAGAGAATGAATTTGGTGGATTTCTGAAATTCAAACTAAATCTACTCAGTGATCAATGGCCTGAGACTGTGTAACTCGAAACTTTCCCAAAAGGATCTCTGGGGAGGGACAAAAGGTTTGCTGCTGATTGTGTATCCAGAAGTTCGGGTGTCACAATGGCTGTGTGAATGAGCGAGAGAAGGAGAGAGAAACTGATCTAGCAGATGGGTGTGTTTGTGATGAGATCTAACAAGCATGACAGACTGCATCTGTGATCGCGCGCCCGTGCTCGCTGCCAATAATTGCTGAAAAAAGTGCCAGAGTTTCTAAAAGTTGGAATCACTTTTCGGAGATATTTATAGAGCTGAAGTCAAATGGTTTAGACTGTCAATGTGCTTTAAAATGACCCTTAATACAGTTAGAAATGATAAAGGATGAGACACGGTGGCTAAGTGGTTAGCACTGTCACCTCACAGCCAGAAACCAGACTGTGTGGAGTTTGCATGTTCTCTCCGTGTTGGCGTGGGATTCCTGTGGGTGCTCCGGTTTCTCCCACAGTCCAAAGACATGTGCTGTAGGTTAATTGAATAAGTTAAATTGGCCATAGTGTATGTGTGTCAATGCAAGAGTGTACGGGTGTTTCCCAGTGCTGGGTTGGGGCTGGAAGGGCATTCACTGCGTAAAACATATGCAGGATAAGTTGGCGGTTCATTCCACTGTGGCGACCCCTGATTAATGAAGGGACCAAGCCAAAGGAAAATGAATGAATAAATGATAAAGGATGCAAAATTTATCATGAACCTGAGATCATAAGCATTGGTTTGAATTTTGAAATTTTATAATATGACTGAAATGCTTCTCATTTAATTGCTATTTGTTTACTTTTGTTTTATTATTGCTCCTGATGTACAGTCTAATTGTGTTTTTTTTAAAGTTGTCTTTAAAATGTAATATTATTATTATTATTATTATTATTATTATTATTATTATTATTATTATTATTATTATTATTAAGTCAATAAAATATTTAAATAAACAATTTCAAACAAATGAACCTGTAAATAAAACAGAAAAAAAAACAGACAGATGTATGAATAAAAAATTTATTTTATTTATGAAAAACAAAACACAAGAGAATAATTTCAGGGTTGACTGTATGTATGTATATATGTGTGTGTGCATAAATTTTTGTTATTATTATTTACATTTTATGTGTTGAATACATATTGTATAAAAATATAAATTATATTTATTGTTTTAATATATTTCTAAAAGAAATTATAAAAAAAATTATCTAATTTATATAAATCATCACATTATATAATATTTAAACATTTATATATTAAAAGAAAAAATATATATTTAAGATTTAGCTGTTTCTAATAAACAAACAATTAAATAAACAGACCAAAAATGCTTTAAGTATAGATGTATAATATAATGACAGAGATTGAGAGGCAGACATGTTAATACTGACTAGGGTTGGGTCCACAGACGATGCCATCGTCCATCGTCGATGGCCGATAGACATCACGATGCTGAGCTGGCATGGTGATCCTCTGCACTGCCCCTGTAGCAGCAACAACTCGCTCGCAAAATAAATACAAAATTGGATCCAGTTTACACTAATACGTCTTAGTATTAAAATGGCATTTTAGAACGAAAACGATTCACGTCCACACTGGCGCTTCACCTAGCATTTCTGAAAAGATTTCCATCCACACTATATCACTAAAAACGCACATCACGTGACCACACACACTCTGGCATGCGCTGCAGAATATGTGCAAGTCTGAGCTCCAGGCAGTCAGTGAGTGTTTTGAGCACAAAACCCCAGCGAGCAGTGTACGTCGGACAGTTTATCAAAGATGTACCGCTGGATCACGTCTCACTATAGTTGTTAAACATAATTAATTCATCTTGTCTCTATCTAACGACTCTTTGGTCTATTGAATCTATCAGGTAACGTGTTACATCGTCAGTACACCGCTTCAATCTTTCGCTTTCGCGCTTGTACTTAGTAAAAGACCTCAGATATTGTTGGTTGGTTCCTGTTGGTTGTGCACCTTTTTTACCAACCAACCTTGTCGACGCCATTATAACGACACAGATCACTCTGCCTATTCATGCCAGAGTCCTGTGGAAAAAGTGATTGACAGGTGGTAATTTGTGTGTAACTTATCTTTATTTATTTATTACGGGTAAAGCAAAGACCATGCGGGTCGGGTAGTTGAAAAGGTAGGCTACAAATAATAATAATTAATTTACCGATGCCATTGTCCATCGCAATGTTTCACATTAGACATCCTACGATGCCTAATTGATATTAACCCTAATACTGACTTAACAAATTAATAAAAAATATATATTTTGACTGAAGAAATTACAGAAAAAATTACAGTATAGAGTCTGCGAGGAATTTCTACACTTATTATGAGGAAATCTCAAATATGTGTTAAATGCGTTACTTAATCCATACTCGTCTGATTACAAAGATATAAAAACAATTATTAGCCATCCTATCACCGACATTTCTATATCAAAGTATCCCTGTGAGAGAACAAAAATTAACACTTTTCTCAGCACAATAAAAAAGGTTGAGGAAATCCAAATGTATTCCAAATCCTTCCCTGAGGCTTATCCAACACAAAGAGTGAGTTATTTTACGATCCTATTACATTCATACGAGTCCAGGTACGAGTCAGGATAGCTTTCACCCACTAATATTTCATATATTTCACACCCACTATATATTTCACGTCTCTATATCAGAAACACATGGTTCATAAAGAGGGTCCTTGTTTGATGGAGTCTTATTGAAATGGACTTTCCTGGACTCATGGATCAATATGACTTTAATCTCTGCTGGACCGAGTATGTGGAGAATAAGGGCAGTACTGCTGTAAATCTCTCCAGTCTGTCAGAGCAGCTCCAGGGGCCGAGATGAAATTCTGAAAGCACCACAAACCTCATCAGTTCATCCCCTCAGAGTTATGGGATGGCTTTGTGTATATTCCTTTGAAAGCACATAAGCATGACATGCAAGTAGGCTTTGTTGATTTTCATAGAGTGGAAAAGGCAAACGAAATCACAGAAATCAAGTCATGAAATTGGAATTTACTGAATATCGTGGATTTTTGGATGAGGAAATCAAATGTACTTTTGCCTCTATAATCAAATCGCCATTGGGATGAGTGTCTGTGAATGTTAAAACCACAAGAAGATTTAGGTATAGTGTTTTTGCACATGGACTCCATTTTATTTTATGAAGCTCCTGATAAAAACTTTGTTTAAAAATATATATATATATATATATATTTGCTGATTTAATATGCTGTTTAATATGCTGTTCACTGATAAAAATTATTCAAAGATGATTATTAAATTCTTTGGTATTTAGAAATAGGAAATAGAATGTTATTGCAACCCCCCAAAAAATTGTTACAACTTCAAAAATAACTTGAAGAAAATCATCCTGTTTTGAAATGACATGAATGTCATAGTAAATTTTGATTTATGGGTGCACTGCACCTTTATTTAATTTTATAAGGTTAATATGGAAATATGAAATAATTTATAATAAACATAACTTTGTGCTTAGCCAAAAACGTAATAAACTAGAACAAAAGTAATTGATTCTTAAAACCAAACACTTACACACCCTAAATGATTTCAGAATCAGGATAAATGTCAGAATGACTAGCCGAGAAAAGCCTAATTCACAGTAAAATATAGTTAATTTTACAAGATAATACTGTGAAATCACGGTAATAGACTTTACTATCTACTGTGAAGTTACACTATATGTCTGTAATTTTACAGTAATTTAATGTACCAAAATCACAGTAAATTACTGTGAATTACCTCACAGTTGTTGTGAATCTACATACAGTAATTTACTCTGAAAGTAATGCAATTATTAGTCAGTTATTTACTTTGAATTTAAATGTCAAATTTTTTACAGTGTACTCAAAGTAATAATGAATTTTATTTACTTATGTATTCATTTTTTTGTATTTTTTATAAATTATGTCATAATTACACATTTTTATCAGCATGATTTTAGTTTCTAAAAACAGTTTCTAAAAACAGAACTGTATACGTTGTAAAAGTATAAGTGCAATTAACCTGTAAAGTGTTTATTAAATCAAAATAAGTTAAATTAAATTGATTGATTGATTGATTGATTGATTAATTGATTGATTTGATGATGAAATTTACCCCTACAGTTTTACAAAGTGACTTTTTTTGTAGCTTGAAACAATATATCCAGCTTGAATCTGGGTTGTCAAGTAAAGTTTAGTACAAAAACCAGGTAATGAGCTGCCAGAAATTTTCTGTTCTTTTATTGATTGACATAAACCATGTAAACAACCTAAATGCTAAACAAAAAGTCCATAAAGCAGGATTGTTTCACGTGGATCTTAAACTCAATCAAAAAGTTCAAGGAACCGGCATGTTATAAACCAAAACATTACGAGCAGTCTCATCATCTGTGTTATGTACACAACCTGGAAATTACAGTGGAAGGTGACAGAGAGAACAAAATAGCAAAAGAGGGAGAGGTCTGAAAAATCACTCACAATGAATGAGAAAATAAAGAGTCACAGAATCACAAAGGATCTTTTCTACTGAGAGGACATTTTGCATCTTTAGATCATTGTACTTGGCAGGAAATGGCAAATCAGATAAATGCTTCAGACAAGAGCTCACCCCATTTGTTTAAAGAAAGGGTACAAAGAAAATGCCACTGGGCCACATAGATTATAAAAAAAAAGCACTGAAACAAGCAAAGACCTTCAAAACAGGTCATGAAGACAAAAGACCAGCCTGAGGATTCACTATTGCATCACAAACATTACAGCAGAAAAGACATGTTTAGTATGGTAAAGGTTGCACGATATTTGCTGAAGCGACTAATAAATTTAAATAAGATGTGCATGCTTTAATTATATTATAACAGAACACAAAGAAAATATACAATAAGTTCAGTTCAGTGACATATTAAACTGTGGGCAAACGATGAACTGAACTCCTTAAATCAATCTATTTATGCTATAATACATTTCTGTTTTTTATTTCTATTTATGCTATATTTACAAGCCACAAAAGAGCAAAAGCTTAATACAGCTTAATTTTTTCACACCTATTCATTAGTTTAGTTTAGTTTAGTTTAGTTTAGTTTAGTTTAGTTTATTTGTTTACAGGGTCAATGCACATAAATAAACAACTGTAAAATGTGCCACAATTAGCCAAGAATGGCTATATTTTTCATCCGTAGACCCCTTACAGAATGTTAAAAAGTCACACCTAAAATAGAAGCACAGCATAATAACAAAGTATACTATCATATATAAAATACAATTAATAATAATTACATGGTTTCCGCTACATTCATTCTCCCATGGCGGGGCGCCACACCAAAATTCATCCCGCCACGGCTACATAACAGCTTCTCATTCAAAAACATTCTGTCGTTTTTTTTTTTTTATAGCGGGTTATAATCGCACTAAAACATATTAAAAGGTAAGTGAATTATAGCAGGACAAACTTTTCTGTAATCGTAGTGCTGTGCGTTATTTGTTTAACCCTTTAAAGTGACATGCTGACTGACTGACAGACTGACTGACAGGTGCGTGATGCGTGAGGCCAGCAAAAACGACGTAGTTTTCAGTTAAGATGAACACAGTTTCCATAATTATACTTTATAGCCTATGGCTCTGCATACAATGACTATCTTGCTGAAGCTTATAGCCGTTTCACTTTACTTCAGGACGCATTAATGCCGCTCTGTAGGTCTATTGGACGCAATTATAAATGTTCCTAGCAAATCTAATAAATGTTGGAGACATACTTGTTACATAAACGCACTAAATCGCACTTTAGCAGCGTTTATTTGAGCGCGCACAAGAAAATCTGCACTAGAGCAGAGTATATTGCAAGGGTGTGCACGAACAGAGGCAATCGGCGCGCAAGCAAAGAGATTTGCATGCTCTTATTACACGAATGCGATCTCGACTTGTAATACTGCGCTGAAATACTGAAAAAGATTTTTTCAACACATTTCTAATCATAATAGTTTTAATAACTCATTTCTAATAACTGATTTATTTTATCTTTTCCATAATGACAGTAAATAATATTTTACTAGGAATTTTTCAAGACACTTCTATACAGCTTAAAGTGACATTTAGGCTTAACTAGGTTAATTAGATTAACTAGGCAGGTTAGGATAATTAGGCAAGTTATTGTATAACGATGGTTTGTTCTGTAGACCATCAAAAATATATAGATTAAAGGGGCTAATAATATTGACCTTAAAATGTTTTTTAAAAAATTAAAAACTGAAATAAAACAAATAAGACTTTCTCCAGAAAAAAATATTATCAGACATACTGTGATAATTTCCTTGCTCTGTTAAACATCATTTGGGAAATATTTAAAAAAGAAAAGAATATTCAAAACAATATATTTATATATTATGTTAAGGTAAATGATGATGGAACATTTTTAGTCATGTTTTGATTAATAAATAATAAAAATATGGGTAAAATTAAGTAATTTGAACAATATGTGGCATCTTTATATATACTGTATAAAATACCTTTTGTTGATTTTGTTTCATGCAAACACGTCATTTGTTATCAATAATAAACATTATCCCAAATTAGTTTTTAATTAGTTAAAGAAAAGAGTTGGAGAGACCATGCACTTTCATATTCCTCAAGTTTCTTCTAAAACGACCAAGAATCACAGTCTCTAAATGTCTTAATTTAAAGCACTTAATTCTTTTGAGTTTAACCAATCTTCAGCATTCAAATGCTTCTCTACATCCTAAATAACCCAGTGCTCTATTGAACATGACTGGATTCCGACCTCAATGACCTTAATTAACTGTCCTTTGAGGAAATCTTAGCACAGAAAACACACTCTATGCAATTATGTCCTTGGCTGTTGTGCCCTCTCTCAGAATGAAGCTTTCAGGAGCTGAGAGGGACTCTTGAGTGACTGGCTGGCTTTTCTAATGACTGACAAAATGCCTGAAAAAGCAGAAGGTACTCAAAGTCCTGCATTCAGAAAGCCATATGCACCATCACTGACCAAAAACTGGTCTTCTGAACATCGTCCAAGAACCTTTGGACTAAAAGGCATCTATTTTAATGATCTAAGTGCATGGTCTAAAGCGCACTATGCAGGTGTTGTGTCCGAATCCATTTTAGCTATTTTAAGGACAGGAAAAACGATTGGCGTACCCATCACGCGTTCTATAAGGGTTGTCCTTATTCTCCTAATGAGTTATGGGTGTGTTTTGGGCATAACGTGCATTAAACCAATCCAAGTCCCATTTTCCATTGCCTTTAAGAGCTACTTGTGGTAGCGCCAAACAGATTCGCCATTTACATGACTTTGTAAGTGGAAAACCTGAACACTTCACTAGCAAGGTTAAAGCGCACAACAAGATCATCCTTAGCATCAGCCAGATTCCACCAAAGCTCCCTGAGGTGAAGAAGGCTCTTGAGAAGGTAGGGTTTTTGGAGGCAATTATAATCTTTTACATTTTAATCCTTGAATTAATCACATTTAGATATTTGTGTGCTGCTGTGCATCCCTGTGTGTGTAATAAGCACTGTGTACATGAGTTTTGGACGCATATATCACGGGCTGCTCTTAGTCTGGGTGATAAAATCTGTATCAGTATTTATTGACCAAACACCATTGACAATATCGATAAAATCAGGTTTCAGTATGAAGGCTATAGTTTTATTAAAATGTGGCTGCTGAGCATGTGCTTTTGAAGCAATGCCATTAAGCTTAGGGTGTAAGTTGGTCATTTCCAATGGAGGCGCGACTTGCACAACATGTGAGCGTTGCACCCATACACGGCGCACACGTGACGCACGCGCATTTCCAGCCACACAGTTAAAAACATCTGAATTTTTTCAAATGCCAAGAGCACTCTGCGATTCATGTAAGTAGAACTAACCAATCTGCTTCGCACTTTGTATGGAATATACACATTTCAGTAAAAACAGTAGCCTAATTACCTCAGACAATCACAGCACATCCAAACACTGCAGTGCTTTTTACTTTTCTCCATTAACTTGCATCGGAGCTGCAGCAATGGTTTGTCCATTTGTCGTCCTCTGAGAAAATGGTTGATGTTAGCCTAGTTACGAGAGACCCCAAGGGAGCACGAGCGCAAAGCCCATTGTAAATGGTAATGGAAAGCACCTGCTCGCGCTTGTCACTTCAGGTCAGAATAACAACACATGCGAAAATGAGTGCCATATAGCAGCAGTGAGGAGATTGTAAACAAAAAAAGGATGTAAGGATGTCGCCATGGCTTTTTGGTTTCTTTTCTTGTGCATCCCATTCACTAGCACCCCATCTGAAAGATGTTTTAGCATAGAGGGTAATATAGTCATTCATTCAACTTCACAATCTGTAAAGGTTGCAATATGTATTCGAATAATGATGGATAGTTCCTTTACTTGAAAGCTCAGATTTGATTCTCAATTTGTTTTATTTACAGAGTTTGAGGTTTACTGTTTCATTATTATTCACACCTTACAGATGGGATTTTTGTTTAAATATTTTTGTTTTTGACTATTAAAACTATTTGCCTTAGTAATGCTGGTAAAATAAAATGAAGTGGTTTAAAAATCCTAATATTCCTAAATGTATTGCTTAAAAATATTAAATAATTATTGATTTCGAAAGATATGATACATGATATCGTGATAATTGTTTTTGCAATATCGCCCAGTCCTAGGCTGTCCTATCACATGCTCTCTTTAAATAACAATAATCTAGTTTGCTTTTTACAAACTATTAAAATAAATAATTGAAATCTGTTTTACACTTTTATTTATTAATTTTTTATGCTTTGATCTTTGACATCCATATTCTCTGTAAAGCCTAACACGATTTTCCTCCTTTGCAAATGAAATCTGCTCTAAAATTTCAATCAACATTTGCAGAAAATTTTCTTGCGCTTGGCAGGTGTTCATCCCCTGTGTGGATATAATTCAAAAAGGCACTGCAGAGACGCCCTTTGGTCTCGATCATTGTTTACCATCACCGCTGAAATTACTATGCTTAAAAACCAAGTACATTCGCCACCCACACAGTGTAAACACCTGCAATCCTCTGATACGCGGCGCTGCACAGCAGACACCAAACAAAGTTAAGGCAAAAAAGCTTCCTGAAAATGAAAATGAAAGAAGCGTAGCCCCGGGCATTACTGTTTGTAAGGAGGAGAACAAATCATAGAGTGCACTGACGAGATGAATTCAAAAAAGCTGCACCTGGCAAGGCTAGATTTAACGTGGGAGACTCTAACCAAGCCGAGATCTTCATAAACTCGCTAAACTTAAGGGCTTCTAAGTGCCCTCCTGTTCCTGGAGTCTCTGACGAACTGTTTCACTGTCATTTTTCACATCCAAACACCAGCCTCAGATCCTCTCGGGTGCCAAATTTCCATCAGGGGCCCCTTGAAATTGGAACCGTTTTTTTTTTCTGAAATCCTCACATAAATCACTGAGGAATGGAGCAGCCTTCCAGAGACAACAAAAGGAAAAGCTAGCACCAGTTCGCTCTGTTGTCGTACGCTCATTTCCCATCAGATGTTGACTCTGCCGTTTGAAGAAGAGGAGGAGAAAGCCCTCTTGTAGTCCCCCTTTCCCAAACCCCCTCCTCGCACCTTTTATAAGTCCAGAGCAGTTTGACAAGCGAGTCCAAAGAAAACATTTCTCGACAAGAGACGGACTGCCTCTGATGCCGGAGGGACGATCGCTCTCAGCTGTTGCTTTCCAAAGCCTCTCCGACACATTTCCTCATTATTTCTGAGGCGCTAAATGCAGTCAGCAACCGAAAGGAAAAAAATAAAAGGTCCTCTGAGCTTCCACTGCAGATGGAAGTGCGGAAGGTAAAAAAAGACACTGTGCAATTTCTTTAATTACAAAGAAAATAAAATTGTGGTCGC
Organism: Danio kyathit; assembly: GCA_903798195.1. Taxonomy (NCBI): domain Eukaryota; kingdom Metazoa; phylum Chordata; class Actinopteri; order Cypriniformes; family Danionidae; genus Danio; species Danio kyathit. The sequence continues at coordinate 45,526,454 of LR812534.1, forward strand.
CAGGGTCCTCGTTGCCTCCTGTTTTACAGGTACTCTGCAATTAGCTCAGGTCAAAGACTGTAGATGGCAGGTTGAATCTGATTAATGAATCTGTTTGATGTGTAATATCTGGGTGCCCGAGACATCTGAGCCCTCCTACCGTGGCCGCCCGCCTACACCTGGGCACCAGGGCGGTCTTATTGATGTTCTGGCATGCTGTATTATCTCGGAATCAGTGGGGAAAACCCTCTAAAACTTCATCTGCACGTTTAATATGCTTCGCTATAATAATACATCCTTTGTGCTCCACTTCTGAAAAAAAAACACCTGGCTATGCCTACGTTCATGCAGATGCATTTGAAAGCAGGACTTTTTTTTAGTTCAGAGACTCTCTTGGTCTACAATTGCATTTTAAAGTGTTTTTTAAAGTCTGAAACAACAAAAAAATGCCTTAATTTTCTTACTGCATATGCATAAAATGCTATAAAGCTTGATCAGATAACACAGATAACACTATTCTTCTGCCACGAAGCAAGAATGATACATGTATGATGAAAAAAACGTAATCCCAATATAGTTATTTGGTCATTTATTGTTATTATCATTATAAAAAATAAAAACATAATTAGGTAATCACAACAATAGGACAAAAGATGCATATTAAATATAGTTATGGTGGCTTAAGAAAGCAAACATACTGTTATACTACTTAAACATATTATTCTTCTGTATTCTTTTCAGACTATTTTAAGAACGCATCTCCTCCTACACCGTTCATACTACAAACACCAAACTCCAAACTATACTGAATTAAATTGCTATATCTTTTCTAACTGATCCGACTTATGGTTTTCCCAAAACTGTCCTGGAAAATTCAGAAAACCACCTAGCAAGAAACATGCCAATCCATACTAGAAACATGCTAACATGCTATATGTACTCATCTTTCTATGCCAACTGTTTCAAACTTCTTAAACACTACTTATTATTTAAACTTTAAAACTATTTCAAACTTTCAGACTAGGCTTTCTCAAGCCACCATAAAGTTTGTCTACGCTTTTCAATTTTTTAAGTGATAGCTTATGGAAAAAGAAGTTTAAAAAAATCATTGAGATGTTACAAAAAAAAAAAAATGGTTTTTTTTTGTTCTATTGAACACAAAAGAAGATATTTTGAAGAACTTTTGCTAGCCACTGACTTACCTAGTAATTGCTTTTCTTACTATGGTTTCCAACATTCTTCAAAATATATTATTTTGTGTTCAACAGAAAAAAAGAAAAAACTCAAACTAGTTTGGAACAAGTCAAAGGTGAGTAAATGATGACTTTCAGGTAGAGCTGCACAATTAATCGTAAAAAGATCGCTATCTCGATTCGACCCTCTAGACGATCTTAATGCAGCATTTCTACGATTCTGCCAATCATATTTTCAAGTTCAGGAGAGAAACAAAGGCAGGCCGCACAAGTCTTCACGTTGTTTTACATACAATGTTCAGCAACGTGGACACCTATAAATGGTGTTGAAAGAGTCACATACTGTATTTATAAGGTATAATCCACCCAAATGTCATTTCTGTTTTCATGTAATGATGTATTCACGGCCGCGAAAACACACGTGACGTGAGCTGTTACCACAGAGAGGGCGGGCGCGCGCTTGTGAATGAAGTCTACTTTAGTGAACAGAACCTGCAAAGGCTGTGAAAAACAGGTAATAAAGTTGTAAATAACATTCAGTTTGTGGCACAGAGCGATCGTTTGGGAGCCGCGTGGGAAGTATGAACCGCACTTAGCAGTGAAAATGAAACCGAAAGCACGTGACGCACATCATTTCATTTAAATAATCTTATCGCATTTTAGAGTAATGATTACGACAAGCGTTAATATGTTTTTCTTTCATAGCGAACACAGAGAGTTGTGCATGAGAATAAATTTTTAACAGTGTCAGTATAACTATACTCTAGCCTATATAATGTTAACATATGCAAGAGGGAATCTGATAATGACAAATGAAAAAAATGGTCTAACAATGTTGTCAATGACAGATTGCAAGCATATGTCTCAAACATAATAATTCAACATCAGTATTATGCACAGTTGCATTCTGAAATAACAATAATAATACTATTATTATATAGTTGTCACGCTGGTATACAAAGAAGTCAGAGATGGTTATCTTTTCATTTAGTTTATTCAACGTAAATCATAAAAGGTATCACACAGTGCTGGGCAGTGGAAGATCATCCGAGGAACACCTCATACGTCTTCGCCGGGTAAACCTGGCGACAGTCAAGACTGGGTTAACAATCCTCACACCTCCGTTGGTGGCAGTGTGCACTAAGTGCAGGCAGGTGCATATAGATCTTCAGATAAGGAATTACAATAAAGACACTTCCCTTTATCAGTGCGATGATCACGAAGACTCAGGAGGAACATCCATGGAAGAAGAGAAGACGAGGGAGCTTTGGGTGAAGACAACCATACGACTTCAATACCGGACGATGAGTGAACGGAGGAGGTAGGATTATAAAGTGTTCGGGCTAATGGTGAACAGGTGCGGGTAATTAATAATCAGGGGAAGGTTCTCGGGATTGGATAGGACTGGTGTAAGGTGGTGAAACTGGATTGGGTGAGTGAGGACGAGCTGGGGATGTGACAGTACCCCCCCCTCCACGGGTGACTCCTGGCACCCTAGATCGACGGCGGGGACGGCCACGTCCTCGTGGAGCTGGACGATCGGGATGTCTCTGATGGAATTCTTCGAGGAGAGATGGATCTAAGATGTCGTCACGAGGGATCCAAGATCTCTCCTCGGGGCCAAAGCCCTCCCAGTCTACTAGGTACTGGAGCTGACCGTCCCGCCGCCGGGAGTTGAGGATTTCCTTGACCTGGTAGATGTTATCACCGATGACTTCCGTGTGGTCGGGAGGGGGGGGTGGTTCGGGTTCTGCAGAGGGAGGAGATACAGGGTTAGTGTAGGGTTTGAGGAGGGAAACGTGAAAAGATGATGCTATACGGTACTGTGGTGGAAGATTAAGGCGGTAGGTGACAGGATTGATCTGGGAGTGAATGGTGAATGGTCCCAGGTAGCGGGGACTCAGCTTTCTGCAGGGCAGCCGGAGGCGAATGTCTCGGGTAGAGAGCCATACCTTATCTCCTGGTTGGTATATGGGATTAGGTAGTCGGTGACGGTTGGCTTGCTCAGTGTACCTCCGGACTGCCCGCTGAAGATGGACGTGAGCTGAGTCCCAGACCCTCTCGCTTTCCTGGAACCAGTGATCAACCGCGGGCACTTCTGATGCTTCCCCATTCCAGGGAAACAAGGGTGGTTGGTAGCCTAGGACACATTGAAAAGGGGTTAGACCAGTAGAGGATTGACGAAGAGAATTTTGTGCATACTCAGCCCACGGAAGATACTGGCTCCAGGTGTTTTGATGATCATGGCAGTAGGAGCGTAAAAACCGGGAAATCTCTTGGATTTTACGCTCGGTCTGACCGTTGGTTTGCGGATGATAGCCAGAAGATAGACTGATGGTGGTGCCCAAGAGGTGGAAGAATGCCCGCCAGACCCTGGAGATAAATTGTGGACCTCGGTCTGACACAATGTCTTCGGGAAGACCATAGTTTCTGAAGACGTGATGGAATAGGGCCTCAGCAGTTTCCAGGGCTGTAGGAAGACCTTTGAGAGGTATTAGTTTGCAGGATTTGGAAAACCGATCTACAACCACTAAGATAGTAGTGTAACCTTGAGAGGGGGGTAGATCGGTGGCAAAGTCTACACCAAGGTGCGTCCAGGGTCGGCGGGGAGTGGGCAATGGCAGCAGCTTTCCTTCAGGTAGATGGCGTGGAGTGGTAGTGATGGCACAGACCGAGCAACCCTTAACGTATTGGGTGACATCGTGGGCCATTTTAGGCCACCAATACCTTTCTCTGATGAGCGAGAGGGTTCGCCTGCTACCTGGGTGTCCTGAGCCGAGGGAGGTGTGTGTGCTATTCAGGAGTGGTATGCGGAATCTCGTGGGTACGTAGCACAAGCCTGGAGGGAGACCAGGGGGAGCCGGTTCTTCTAAAGTGGCTTGTCGGATTTCCTCATCTAGTTGCCATAGTATAGGGGCCACAGAGATGGAGGGAGGAAGAATGGATTCAAGAGAATCATTACGAGGCTCAGGTGAGTGAAGTCGGGATAAGGCGTCGGCTTTGACGTTCTTGTGCCCTGGTTGGTAAGTGATGTGAAAGTCGAATCGGGCGAAGAAAAGTGACCAACGAGCTTGACGCGCATTCAAACGTTTGGCATCACGTATGTATTGGAGGTTCTTGTGGTCAGTGATGACTGTGAAGGGATGTTGGGCTCCTTCAAGCCAATGGCGCCACTCCTCCAGTGCCAGTTTGATGGCTAGTAGCTCGCGGTCACCGATCCCATAGTTTTGTTCCGCAGCCGTCAATTTCTTGGAATAATATGCACATGGATGTAAGGTTTTGGGTTCGCCAGACCACTGGGAGAGGATAGCGCCTATTCCAGTATCTGCGGCGTCTACCTCAACGATGAAAGGGAGGTTTGGATCAGGATGACGCAGGATGGGCGCTGAGGTGAACTTGGATTTGAGGTGATCGAAGGCTTGGGATGTTTCAGGGGTCCAGGTGAGTACTCGCTTTCCTCCTTGAAGCAAGGAAGTGAGTGGAGCTGATAGGATGCTGTAATTCTTGATAAACCGCCGATAGAAGTTGGCGAATCCCAGAAAACGCTGGAGTTCTTTGATGGTTTTTGGGTATTCCCATTTTGAGACAGCATCTACTTTGCATTGTTCCATACTCACTCCTTGCGGGGTGATGACGTAACCGAGGAAGGATATTGTGGTTTGATGGAACTCACATTTTTCGGGTTTGAGGAACAGATGGTTTTGCCGTAGACGTTGGAGTACTCGGGTGACATGATCTTGATGCTCTTCCAGAGTACGGGAGTAGATGAGAATGTCATCAATGTAAACAATAACGAAATGATGAAGGAAGTCTCTGAAGATCTCATTCATATAACTTTGGAAAATGGATGGACTATTTGCCAGTCCGTAGGGCATAACGAGGTACTCGTAGTGGCCGGAAGGTGTAACAAAGGCCGTTTTCCACTCGTCCCCCTGGCGGATGCGGATAAGATTGTAGGCACTCCGGAGGTCTAGTTTGCTGAACACTTTAGCTTCTCTCAATTCTTCTAAGGCAGCTGGAACTAGAGGTAGTGGGTAGGCGAACTTGACGGTTGCAGCATTCAGCACACGGTAGTCGATGCATGGTCTTAGTCCTCCATCCTTCTTTGCAACGAAGAAGAAGCTGGAGGCGGCAGGAGAAGTAGATGGTCGGATGAACCCATGCTGGAGAGCTTCATTGATGTAGTTATGCATAGCTTCCTGTTCCGGACGGGATAAAGGATAAATCCTTCCGTGTGGCAACTTGGCATCGGGCAACAGATCAATACAGCAATCCCAGGACCGATGAGGGGGTAGCTGGGTGGCACGTTCTTTACTAAAAACGTCCATGTATTCATGATAGGCTGAGGGAATGGGATGGCTGGAAGGAGAAGTGGCTTGTATGCTTGTATTCTGCAGGGGTAATGACGTGGAGTGACCAGTAGAGGGGGGTAATATGACCATTACTTTCACACTTGGATCCCCACTCGAGGATATCTCCAGTCTCCCAGTTAATACGAGGTTGGTGTTGAATAAGCCACGGTCGTCCCAGGATGACGTCCACATTGGCATGAGGGAGAATAAGAAGAGTAAGTGTCTCTTGATGATTCAAACCTAGACGAAGGGTGATGGGCTTGGTACGGCGATTGATCTTTCCTTCTCCTAGCGGTGAACTTTGGATGGTGGTGATGCGGTACTGGACCTCATTCCTCACTGAAGGAATATTATGGCGAGAGATAAAGGTGGAGGATATGAAGTTCCCAGCGGCTCCGGAGTCCAGTAAAACATGTACGGGAAAAGTTTGATCATGTATTACTAACTCTGCAACAAGGTGAGGTATGGTGGATACTGTGGGTGTGAGGATGACTTTACTCACCACGAGTCGAGGTGGACGGATGGGACAGGTGGCTATACGATGAGAGGATTCTCCACAGTAGAGGCAGAGTTGATGTCGAATACGCCGTTGGCGTTCTGTGGCATCGAGCCGGTAAGAGTCAGTAATCATCGGTTCCTCAGGGTCCTGCATTATCATGGGAGGTTTGGGCGGTGATGGAGAATCATCAAAGAGAGAAGAACAAGCAGATAAATGTTGACACACGCTGATAGCCTTTTTGATGAAGGATTCAAGGTTTGCATTGTCGTCATAAATGACCATCTGTTTACGGAGGGAGGGTTTCAACCCTTTACGATAAGCCGCCAGAAGCGCCACAGGGTTCCATCCGCTGCTGGCGGCAAGTGTCCGAAACTGCAGCGTGTACTCGTGAATAGACATCCTCCCTTGGGAAAGATTCATGAGTTCGTCGTGCACTGATAAAGGGGTAAGTGGAACTGAAAATACCTCCTTAAAGTGAGTGACGAAGGATTGGATGGTGGTGATCACTGGGCTGCGAGTACTCCACAGCGCATCTGCCCATTGTAAGGCTCGGCCTGAGAGGAGAGAAATCACAAATGCAACTTTGGAAAGTTCGTTAGGGAATTGCACTAGGTTGGCTTCAATATATAAAGAACATTGTAGTAGAAACCCATTGCAGGTGCTTGGATCCCCAGAGTAACTCGTTGGTCGAGCGAGTGGAGTACTCGGTGTCACCACCAGGTTGGAGCTAGCGCTCAGAGATGCGGAAGGTAACTCACTTCCGGGTAGCGTAGCGTTAGCTTCCATGTTGTTGTTGTTTTGAGGTCCGGTATTCTGTCACGCTGGTATACAAAGAAGTCAGAGATGGTTATCTTTTCATTTAGTTTATTCAACGTAAATCATAAAAGGTATCACACAGTGCTGGGCAGTGGAAGATCATCCGAGGAACACCTCATACGTCTTCACCGGGTAAACCTGGCGACAGTCAAGACTGGGTTAACAATCCTCACACCTCCGTTGGTGGCAGTGTGCACTAAGTGCAGGCAGGTGCATATAGATCTTCAGATAAGGAATTACAATAAAGACACTTCCCTTTATCAGTGCGATGATCACGAAGACTCAGGAGGAACATCCATGGAAGAAGAGAAGACGAGGGAGCTTTGGGTGAAGACAACCATACGACTTCAATACCGGACGATGAGTGAACGGAGGAGGTAGGATTATAAAGTGTCCGGGCTAATGGTGAACAGGTGCGGGTAATTAATAATCAGGGGAAGGTTCTCGGGATTGGATAGGACTGGTGTAAGGTGGTGAAACTGGATTGGGTGAGTGAGGACGAGCCGGGGATGTGACAATAGTATTCTCATATAGTAGACTCATATCGGTCTTTGTCAGGTGACGTCACGCTCGTAAACACCGAGTTGCATTATGGGACATAGCCGCCATTTGTGTTGTATCTGAGTTATAGCGTCTTTCGCAGAGTAAATACAGCGTTACGTTCTTGTTGTGTTAACGGCTGTAATAGTAAATCACACGATCTAAAAGGTAAAAAAAAATTATCACGACGAAAGATATTTTACATTTCCCTCTCGGAAGAAAGGATATTGACAGACTGTAGCGGTAATAACAGATGTATTGCGTGCCCTGGCCTGCTGCATTGAGACGCAAAATACATCAACATGCAGAGAAGGAGACACGTGAGGTTGAAGATGGTGAGAGACACTGATGAGGAGACACACAACAAGGTTGCCGAGACAAACTGATTGTAAATTGTGTATGGACAGATGTGTAGAAGTAAACCACCTGTTGGAGGAGAACTGACAGCTGCTGTGTGAACTTGAAGAATACAGGATGTCTGATGGATTTTGCAACAAGAATGATGCTAAAAAGTACTAATCGGTAAAAAAAAACACAATCTTAATAAGCACTGACCCATCAACATTATACTCCCTTGTGAAGGTGAAGATGTCACATTACAGCATAGGATTGTGACTGTGTAGAAGAGCTGGAGTTGTCAGTAAGAGTAAAAAGCTCAGGTGTATAAATGCATTCTGTGCTTAACTGATACGTTCTTTGCAAATTCCTTTACATTTTTGTAACTTTGGTTCTTCCACAGTGTGTATGTGTATTGCTGATGTTTCATCCTGTCTTATGTAAACGACATGATGCATTCCTTGACTTTTCCCTCAGTGCCTGAATAAAAATATCATTTGTATAAATGTAAATAAATAGAGGATGACATAAAATTTGTTGTTTACTCATTTATTGTTTGTTCTTCACAATAACAAAACTGGTACATCAGAACCAAACACAAGGTAAGCAGGTATTACTGACCTAAATAATCCTTTAAAGAACTGAGACAAGTGCTTTTGCTCTAAGTTAAACATTAGGTCAATCAGTAGTTTGAACTGAATAAAGTTTAAAGTGACTTACTATTTTTTTTTCTGTTGCTTTAAAGTACATTTATTGTTCATATTTGTAAAATGCTTTGGATACAAACATCTGTCCAACAGTTTGTAAATGTAAATATTGGATGTAACTAACGAAATAAAACTAAAAGCTGCAATACATGATTAGAAATACTTACTGTAGTTTACTGGTGTTCAAACTAAAGCAATGTATATTAAGACATTGATGATATACAGTATGACATGAGGAGTCGGCGGCAGCGCACTCCGTTGGTTTGCAGTTAATTCAAACGGATCTATTATCCTGAATGTAAAACAGTTTATCAAAATGACGATCCCTGGCATCTTTGTTTATTTTATTGCAGTACTGCGTACTCTCGATTTTCTTGTACTTCTCCAGCTTGACCATTGTATGGCATGTATCTCTCTTGCGTTATGTGTCTCTCCCAAGTTGTCTCGGGAAGCGATACCACAAAAATGGAGCAGGTGTGACATCACACAAAACAAAAGCACGTGACTGACAAAGACCGATTAACCTTTATTTTACATCTACAGAATCGTGAGAAAATCGTGATCTTTATTTTAAGCAAAAAAAAAAAAAAAATCGAGATTCTCATTTTAGCCAGAATTGTGCAGCTCTACTTTCAGGTACAGTAGTTTTAAGCTAGTGAGAAATACAACGCGATTAAAAGAATAAAAGTCAAATAAAACACTGCAGAGTCTTTAGTATATAAATTACATTTAAATCTATTCTTGTTAAAGCTAAAAAATTATTATCGAGATTGCATTTTTGCCATATCGCCCAGGCCTACCTCAAAGCACTTCATTCTCTCAGGTATAACAGTCTTTATTTCTCATTTATGTTTCATCACTAGTGTCAATAACTTTAGGCAATACTGTGCTACTCCAATATATTTATAAACCACGATAGAAATAACTATACAATCTCTAACATTATACACACCATTTCCACAATATATACATTCACATTTGGTCTGAAACACATCCGCTCTCATTTTATTCTGGACAGTAATTATTGAGAGTAAATTTATTATCAAGTAAATCTTTACTAACACAGACGTAGCCTTTGAAAGCAGGTTTTATGCCCTAAGGTTATTTGCATGATGACCACAAATGAAAGCTGCTTTCCTTGTCATGAACTCGTTGCATTTGAAAATGGAAAGCAATTTGATGCCCATGTCATGCTCTGTACTACAGGAAACAGTTGAGGTCTAAGCTATAACTAAGCTCAAGGACCGACAGTCCAGCAAACCTGAGGAAGCCAATTAGGTACACTGAAATAAAAAGTGAAACTGCTGTGTCTTTCATTCAAAGAATTTTTATCTTAGATTAAGTGAAAAATTACAGTTTTTGATTTTAATTCAATTTATTTAAAAAAATGAAAATCAAAAGCATTCATTTTTCTCAGAGTAGTATATTTACTTTAAACCAGCAGTTTTAGTGTCATTTGGCCAGGTAGCTATTTGCCCTCTACCATTACTACTTTCGAATGTGAAGACAGCCGAAGTAAATCTCGTTTAGACAAGGTATACATTCAAAATCTTTTTCATGAAACATACACTGAGCTTTTATCCTAAGCATCCATGACAGCAATATCTTTTTTAGAAACATGTTTCTATTTCTGCCACGTCACTGCACGAACAGCGGTAGCCTACAAAATGACTCTGGCTGAGGTACTGCTCGTGTGCTATTCAGTTTTTATGTATTTCTAATGTGAGTTTGATTACCACCTTGCATGACATTTATAGCCATACTGAAACACCAGAAGAGAGTTTACCTCAGATCTTGTAAATAAAATAATTAGCAATAGCATAGTCTGGCGTTACATTTATTTGTTTTAGTTTAGTTCAATTTTAGTCCAATACATTTATTTAAAATTTAATTTGGTTTAATAGTAAAAAAAATCCTAAATAAATATTAAAGCTCAATCAAAGTAATTAAGGTAATTGATGGTCTCTATAAAAGCAATATTTTAGCTTTGAGTGAATGTATTTTTTCTTTTTTTTTCTTTGGGCTGAATAAATATTTAGATTAATATAAATTAATATATTAAATCCCTTTTTCAGCTTCAACCAATTAAAAACTATAATATGAGCTCTAACAATTACAGTAATTTTATTTAGGTTAGTACAAAGCAAAAATTCATTCATTCATTCATTTTCCTTCGGCTTAGTCCCTTATTTATCAGAGGTCGCCATAGCGGAATAAACCGCCAACTATTCCAGCATATATTTTACTGATGCCCTTCCAGCCCCGGGAAACATCTATACACACTCACTTTGGCCAGTTTTTTAGGTCATCCAATTCACCTATGGCGCATGTCTTAGGACTGTGGGGGAAACCGGAGCACCCGGAGGAAACCCACGTGAAACACAGGAGAACATGCAAACTCCACATAGAAATGCCAACTGGTCCAGCCGAAACTCGAACCAGCGACTTTCTTGCTGTGAGGCGACTGTGCTAAACACTGAGTCACCATGCCACCCCTCTATTTTGTATCAAAAGTAAAAAAATAATAAAAATTAGTAGTGGTCTCTATAGTAAACAGTATTTTTACTTTGTGCGAATGTCATTTTTTTCCAAAACAAAATATTTTTTTATTTAGCTTCATTTTAAAGTTTGAACCAAAGCTAAATTATACATTCAGAAAAGCTATATACAGTTGAAGTCAGAATTATTAAAACCCCTTTGAATTTCTTTTCTTTTTTAAATATTTCCCAAATGATGTTTAACAGAGCAAGGAAATTTTCACAGTATGTCTGATAATATTTTTTTCTTCTGGAGAAAGTCTTATCTGTTTTATTTCGGCTAGAATAAAAGCAGTTTTTAATTTTTTTATGTCAAAATTATTAGCCCCTTTAAGCTATATTTTTTTTTGATCTACAGAACAAATCATTGTTATACAATAAATTGCCTAATTACCCTAACCTGCCTAGTTAACCTAATTAACCTAGTTAAACCTTTAAATGTCACTTTAAGCTGTATAGAAGTGTCTTAAAAAATATCTAGTAAAATATTATTTACTGTCATCATGGAAAAGATCAAATAAATGAGTTATTAGAAATAAGTTATTAAAACTATTATGTTTAGAAATGTGTTGAAAAAATCTTCTCTCCGTTAAACAGAAATTGGGAGAAAAAAAAAATAATAGGGGGGCTAATAATTCAGGGGGTTTAATAATTCTGACTTCAGCTGTATATTTTTACACATTACATACAAATTTTACATTGGTTAAATGTTTTTCCCAGTGTACAGTGTACAGTATAAGGACAGACACTCATCTTTTTCAAGCATGGTTGATGGCACTTTAAAAAGCTCTTCCAACTCAAGATTTATTCCTTAATTTGTGACAAACGGATATCAGCAAATTTACACAGCCTTCACTTTGCCGAAGACCAAAAGTAGCAATTTTGAATCAATATCATGCTTATTTAATAGTGTTGCACACATATTGAAATTTAGGCCTTCACAATAATATTTTATCTTGATATATTTTGAAGCTGATAACTGATATGTTGGCTGATAGATTTTGTGAGTTGAAAGAAAAAAAAACAGACAGATTTTAAAATAATGCTAAAACATACAGATGTCCAGATGTGCTTCAAATAATACCAGATATAATTATTTTTAATACACTTTAATAAAATAATTACTTTTAAAACAGTTGCGCAGAATCATTTAAATGTGACCAACAATAAAATAAAGAAACTGTTGAAGACAGAAGCTTTATAACAGTTAAATGGAAAATGTACTTTTCACAAATTTGTGTCATGAAAAAAACAAAGATTATGGCTATGATAATGTGTAATACGTGCTTATATAGGTCATATTTTACTTTTCAAGCTGATAATGATAACATTAAAAGTCACATTCAGCAGCTGAATTACCGTGCATTCATGAAAAAAGAGGTTACTTTAATTTCAGAAAATCGAATTTTCTTTTAATATTTTTATTAACATTTGCCAATGAATGACTCCTATCATCCAACCCACAAAACGCATATCGCAATAAACAGAACATTATGATTATACATTAGGTTATCTATAACCTGATCAGGGTTATGATCTGATTTGACAGATTAATCCAGAATACATATACCGATTCTGCAGAATAAAACACAATAGCTGAACAACTAAACCAAGAGCCGTGCATGTCAAGCCTCCAGAGACGCCAGACAGCTACTGCAAAGCAGCTCAAGCTTTAGTATAATTATCTTCATGTACTTTAATTATTTCACTATTCATCCTAATGATGTGATTCATTCCCCTTATTATGAGAGAAATTCCTTGTGTCCGTTCCAGCATAGCGAAAAAGTTTGAATGCCGACAGCGTCTACGGTTACGAAGAGGAGAACTAAAGAAAAAAATATCCTTGAAATGTTAAATCAATTATAGGTCAGCCAGGCAATCATTATGCTATTCAGAAGTAAGCTATATAATAAACATATAACAATATATATTATCTGTGATAGTGCTGAAAGAGATTTTTCAAGTAATCTCACCAACACATTATTTAGGGCCCACGTTATCATCATTCGAAATACTGCTTTTTAGCATGGGTAAAGGAAACTTTACACTTGTAGAAGAATTTAGACCCTGGAAGCACTACTGTTAACCTCACATAACAATCATCAACATCCACATCGAGTTTGGACTAGGGCTGCACAATACACTCATGGCCACTTTATTAGGTACACCTGTTTAACTGCTCGTTAACGCAAATTTCTAATCAGGGGGATGGGCTACAACAGCAAAAGACCACACCAGGTGCCACTCCTGTCAGCTGAGAACAGGAAACTGAGGCTACAATTCGCACAGGCTCACCAAAACTGGACAATAGAAGATTGGAAAAACGTTGCCTGGTCTGATGAGTCCCGATTTCTGCTGCGACATTCAGATGGTAGGGTCAGATTTTGGCATCAACAACATGAAAGCATGGATCCATCCTGTCCTGTATCAACGGTTCAGGCTGGTGTTGGTGTTGTGGAGTGAGGGATATTTTCTTAGCACACTTTGGCCCATTAGTACCAAGTGAGCATTGTGTCAATGCAACAGCAACAGTAATGTTGAGAATTTAGATGTCCATCCCTTTATAATCACAGTGGACCTTCTTCATCTTCTGATGGCTACTTCCAGCAGGATAACGCACCATGTCATAAAGCGCAAATCATCTCAAACTGGTTTCTTGAACATGACAATGAGTTCACTGTACTCAAATGGTCTCCACAGTCACCAGAACTCAATCCAATAGAGCAGCTTTGGGATGTGGTGGAATGGAAGATTCGCATCATGGAGGGGCAGCCAACAAACATGGATCTGCATTTTACAATACAGCAGCTGCCCTTAAGTAACAACTCGACCTCATCGTCTATGCAAATAGACACTTCTCTGACTTTCTTCGCCACAGTGATCATTGTTCAACCAGTCGGCGTTATTGACTAGTAACTAAACACCAAACGAAGCACATAATTACTGTTTATACTTGAACACGCATGCTATGAACGTCTGTATGATCACATGATGTGTGTTTTCAGCGGTAACATCATAATGAAGATCTTTTCAGAAACGCCAGTATAGACATCAGTCGTTTTCATTCTAAAACGCCATCTAAAGGACATTAGTGTAAATGAGGTTCAAGTTAAAGATTTACAAAAGTGAAACAGCAATTTATTAACACCCAGGATTAATTGTTAACCCTGGGTAAATTATAAGCAGTGTGAAGCCCAATATAACCCAGGATTCTTATACATAAAGTTTTAAATTGTTAAAAAAAAACAGACTTCTTACAACTTATTCAATATTTCACATAATCAGCTAATCCATTCATTACTACCAGAGTACAAACTCATAATAATGATGAACAGCTCACAAATGAAAAGCATAGAGCTTGACAGGGAGGGTGTGAAGAGCTAAAAATGAAGCAGACACTTGGATACAATGCCTGTATTCATCTCCCATCAGGTCACTCGTCGCTGCCTTCTGTCAACAAGGCCACGAGAAAACAAAAGACAACAAAAACAATGGCGGAAACAGCAACCGAACACAATAAGAATGGATTACAGCGAGCGAATCAGGCCAGAAAGCCACAGAAACTAGGATTAGACGGCAGCTGAAGAACAGAGGGAATGCACAGACCGCAGCAGTAGTCACAGAACCCTACAGCTACTTGACAGCTTGCTAAATGGAAGCCATTTAGTTAACTGAAAATCAATAGCTTCCTCAAACGGATCATGATTGTTTGTCAAGTTTCTTTGGCCGAATCATGCGACATGTGTCCTACAGCCTGGCTCAGAGGGAGTGGTCCATTATGAGCAATCATAACGCCGCACCGTGCAGTTTTGCTGTACCTGCTCTGTCTTCATACTATACTCACTGACAGTGTGGAGGAGGAAGCAGATCATAATCTCGGTGCGTGTGTGGATCAGGTTATGCCTATGAGGATAGTAAAATCCTGAAATCAAAAACCGTGGCAAGCAGCCAATGTTCTTCATGAAGAAACTAGCCTAAAAAGACATGGGCACACATGGAAAATAATGTAAATTTTAAAAATGCAAAAAGGTTTGTTGGTCTCCAAGTATGGTCAGAGTGGCCTGTTGGCTGGTTTTCATGACATTCTGGTTAAACCACCTGATCGTGTTGCTTGACTGGGAGACTGGGAAACCAGGCCACCATTAGATATTGAAGATTAGTCAATTTAATGGGTGTAAAATATGTATTTTTACCATTTAAAATGTCAGTTGACATCAATTTTCACACTATCATTTAAATAAATAGTTAAATAACCATCCTAAGCTAATTAGCTAGTCTGGTTTTGTGCACACACGCACACACTGCTAAACCAGGCAAAAACCAGCTTGACCAGATAGGAAGACCAGCTCAAAATAATTAAAACCAGTAAATCACCAGGATATGTTTAAATAAGAGAACATTTACATAATGTAACAATGTAGCAATAATGTACTAAAAATAAAACACTTTTCCATCATTGTGAAAATTATGTCTAATTTAAAATGTCTAAATTAAATTATGTTCTCAATGATTTGTAAAAACAATTAAAACCGTTGTATTACAGCATGCATGTCAGGTCAATACTAGCGATATCAATTAGCAGCTAAAACATGGGAAGTGGGGGGGCAGATGCAGGGGGGGTTAGGTACTCATGCATATAGACTACAGATTTTGCATATGACATCATCATTGTCACAAAATATTTTTATTGTATTTTATTTCTTTTTAATTGTCTTTTGTTGTCAAAAGTTGCATTATGAGACCCCCAAACCAGCATTTTTAATTTAAATTATAAACAAAATGTATAACAAGTTTTATGTTTTTTAAGATGAAAATGGTATCACAAAAGCAACCAGTAATGTGATTTTTTTCAGCATTATTATGGAAAAATGGCTGATTTTATTATGTACATACCCTATTTGGACTTTTTATTAATTCAGATGTGAATTGTCCCAATCTTCAAATTGCAATGCAAAGAAATAAATAAATAAGCCAGCCTAAGATGGAGATATGGCAGATTTTGTGCACATACAGGGAAAACAAACGAAAGCCAGCTAGATGAGGAGAGCACATGTAACCAACTAAAACCAGCAAGCCACTAGAAGGTGATTTATTTATTTATTTGTGTTTATTTTAGCCTGTGTACATAATAAAATAAATAAATAAATCAGGCTAAGATGGACTGTAAATCTCCCACATATGGCAGATTTTGTGCACATACAAGGAAAACAAACGAAAGCCAGCTAGATAAGGAGAGCACATGTAACCAGCTAAAACCAGCAAGGCACTAGCAGGTGATTTATTTAAATATTAAATAAATAAACAAACAAACAAACATACATACAAACAAACCAGCCTAAGATGGAGTGTGTGTCTCCCAGATATGGCAGATTTTGTGCATGGAAAACAAACGAAAGCCAGCTAGATGAGGAGAGCACATGTAACAAGCTAAAACCAGCAAGCCACTAGCAGGTGATTTATTTATTAGTATTCCTTCTAGCATTTGTACAATTTCTTATTTAAAATGTAAATTTACTGACAATTTGAATAAATAAATAAATAAATAAATAAACCTGCCTAAGAAGGAGTGTGGATCACCCAGATATGGCAGATTTTGTGCAGGGAAAACAAAGGAAAGCCACTGGCAGGTAATTTATTTAATTATTTGTATTCATTTTAGCCTGTGTACATAATATTATTTAAAATGTACATCTACTGACAATTTAAATAAAAAAATAAATAAATCAGGCTAAAATGGACTGTAAATCTCCCAGATATGGCAGATTTTGTGCACATACAGGGAAAACAAACGAAAGCCAGCTAGATGAGGAGAGCACATAACCAGCTAAAACCAGCAAGCCACTAGCAGGTGATTTTTTATATATTTGTATTCATTCTAGCATTTGTACATTTTCTTATTTAAAATGTTCATTTACAAAAAAATAAATAAATAAATAAATAAACCAGCCTAAGATGGAGTGTGGATCTCCCAAATATGGCAGATTTTGTGCACATACAGGGAAAACAAACGAAAGCCAGCTAGATGAGGAGAGCACATGTAACCAGCTAAACCCAGCAAGCCACTAGCAGGTGATTTTTTATTTATTTGTATTAGTTCTAGCATTAGTACATTTTCTTATTTAAAATGTTAATTTACTAAAAAATAAATAAATAAGTAAATAAATAAATAAATAAATAAACAAACCAGCCTAAGATGGAGTGTGGATCTCCCAAATATGGCAGATTTTGTGCACATACAGGGAAAACAAACGAAAGCCAGCTAGATGAGGAGAGCACATGTAACCAGCTAAAACCAGCAAGCCACTAGCAGGTCATTAATTATTTATTTATTTGTATTAATTCTAGCATTTGTACATTTTCTTGTTTAAAATGTTAATTTACTAAAAAATTTAATAAATAAATAAATAAAAAAAATTTTTTTTAAATATAAATAAATACATAAATACATACATAAACCAGCCTAAGATGGAGCGTAGATCTCCCAGATATGGCAGATTTTGTGCACATACAGAGAAAACAAACGAAAGCCAGCTAGATGAGGAGAGCACATGTAACCAGCTAAACCCAGCAAGCCACTAGCAGGTGATTTATTTATTTATTTATTTGTATTCATTCTAGCATTTGTACATTTTCTTTTTTAAAAATGTAAATTTACTGACAATTTAAATAAATAAATAAACCAGCTGAACATGGAGTGTGGCTCTCCTAGATAAGGCAGATTTTGTGCACATGCATGGAAAACAAATGAAAGCCAGCTAGGTGAGGAGAGCACATGTAACCAGCTAAAACCAGCATGCCACTAGCAGGTGATTTATTTATTTATTTATTTACATTTTCTTAGTTAAAATGCAAATTTCCTGACAATCAATCAATCAATCAATCAATCAATCAATAAACAAATAAATAAAAAAATAACCAATCAGCCTAAACTGGTGCTATTTGCTCTCCCAGCATTAAAATACCATAAGTATTTTGTTTCCACACAGTTAAACCAGGAAAACAACAGTATGACCAGACCATCTTTGATTGGGTAAAACCAGTAAACCATCTCAACCTCGTTTAAGGCTATTACCTCATCATTCCCTCACACAGTAAAAAACACAGAAGAGTGGCGCCAAACTCAATGTGGAAATATGTTATTAACCTGTTATTACTAGGCATGTCAGATATGTTCTTAAACTAATCAACACAGTTGGATAAGAGATAAGATTTTGAACTGTTCAGAGTCAGACTAGTATGACCAATTCATAAACAAGCTGTTATAATTCATAAGCATGACCGGATATTTTATCAGCGGTTTGCAGCGCACTGAAGTGAATGAGGGATTCAGTTACATCACAGCGAGTCAACCTATACTACACACACTTCACACTAAAAGTTATCATTTTAAACGGATAAAAAAGTTATATCTTGTGCCAAGTAAGTGTATGAGGAATATATTATGTTTTGAGTACATACGTTAGTCGAACGACAAGTAAAAAGATTCACGCCGTCATTTTAAAAACAGTTGGTCGTTGAGACAAGCACTGTGTGAATTCGCTTCTAGATACAACTCACTGTAAATCTTTCTGATAAGGATTAGATTATTTAAAACACAAATGTATGACATAATAATAAAAGCATGTCTGGTGCAGCCACAAATGCTTCGTTATTCGACCTCTGATTTAAAGCTTTGCAGATGAGGCTGCACTTGTTTATAACAAACAACTTCCATGCGTGTGTTTTTCAATGCAAAATACACCACACCAATAACACACACACACAGACCCATACTACGAATCTAACCTTAACAACTGACGGAATGTTTAGACAGGGCGTCTTATAACTGTACAAAATAACAGTCCACAGCAAAGCACACTTCATTTCAAGCCTCTCGTGACATCTTCGTCACTGTTTTTATGACAAGCGAGCGCACATCTTTCATTTATTAGAAAAGTTCAGCTCCTCCAAGTATAACTCAGCCTCCTTCTGCTGTCAAGACAACATATGCTTCTCACATCTTCAAAACACACACACAAGTTTGAAAGTGCGCAGTTTGTGTAACTCCAAATAAACGGGACTTTACCTGTTGGTCCCTCTACGCTGTCGGCGTGAATCTGAACAGCCAGGATCAAGAGAAAGGCGCAGGTATTCATTTTCCGTTGTTAGTCCAGTTGGGAAAACAAGTCGAAATCATTTCAGTGGCTCCAGTAGTTTGAACGGGGAAGTTGTGGACTCGCTCCCGTTCATCGATTCCCGAAATCCAGCCGAAGCTCAGTTGAGAGTCGCGTGAAGTGATACGGGGGCAGTGCGATCCGTTCAAACTGACGTCAGGATAAACAGTTCGAAGCGATGTTTCTTTCTCTCCAAGCGCACTTTCTGGCGCTCAGTGTGAGTGTAGTGTGCTTGAAAGTGTGCGAACGACGCCCCCATGCGGGTCTTTGGAGAAGTGGAGCTCCGGTCAACCTGGTGTTCTCGGGCTATACATTATGATTCACCATCGTAATCTCTTTAACCTGACTACTGAAGACAAGCAGCTTCTATAACAGGGGGAAATTAATGATGCCATTTATATTAATAATGCCATTTAAAAAGAGGGTGTGTGCATTTTCTGAAACAAACTGTAGACTTCTGAACCTTTTGACCCCAAACCACATTTTTTGAATCTGAATTTCTGTTATCATGTACTTATGACACCTGCATAATTTATGTTTGATAAACATGCGTTTAAGCAGATATGAAAATAGCTGCCCAGTTCACAGATTAAAAGCAAGATGTTATTTGTGTAGTTTATTATTATTATTATTATTATTATTATTATTATTATTATTATTGTTATTATATGAATAACTGGACCACACTTCAGCTATCTTTTTTCTTTCATTTTAATTGAGGGAGTAAAAAGTTACCAACATCTTAGATGGAGTGAGGGTGAATAAATCCATAGCAAATTACTTGTTTTGGGCTCAACTATTTATTTAATTACTTGAAGTAAATGGCAACCCAGGCTCTATGAATACATACCCAGGTCTACATTTCTGGGGATAGCGAAATCCATAACTGGAAGTAGGTCTGCTCGCAGTTTTTTGCTTTTGCAAATCCACCAGAGGGCGCAATATACACTTCAGCCAACCAGGGGTGCATTTCCCAAAACCATTGTTAGCCAACTAAGGTCGCAAGTTCCGTCGTTACAAACATAGTTTTTTGATTTGCCATTTCCCAAATCCATCGTTTCAAAAAACATTCGCAAACTGCGTCGCAAACTTGTGCACTTGCAATGACACATCTGGAGCTGTAGTTAGAAACATAGTTCCTGGCTGTGTTCTATTCCCACTTACCCCCCTCTGTCCTATTCATTTAGAACAATCTAACATTTAAACTTGGAATGATTAAAAATAAAAAAGCATTAAAGTCATCTCTCTTAGGTGTAATTTGCTTTTTAAAGTATTTTTACAGTTCAGTTTTAGCGATCTTCATGTTTACAATTGTGCTCCCTTCGCAGTGCAATTTATAAACATTAGTCATTTTGAACACAGCCTTATGACAAAAGCTACAGGTAACCTATTATTTAAAAGTGGAATTTACGTTACATCTCCAAAGCTTATGAAAAAAAAAACATACCCTACTGTAATGCTTTTAATTTATAGTAGGTTATTTATTAAGTATCTGTACTGCATATGACCTGTTGGTTAGAACATTTCTGCAGTGGTTTGTATGTCAAATTGTAAAAGTAGACTTTTCACAAAAATAAAAATAAACTATATCCTACATAATAATAATAATCATCATCATCATCATCATCATTAATATTATTAAACTATGATTTTTTTTCATTTCCTAATAAATAATTTTTCTAATAAATAGCCTCATTATTATATGATTTATATGATATTAGACTCCAAGACTTCATATGACTTAGACTTCACCAGACTCCAATCCAGGGGTGCCCAAACTCAGTCCTGGAGGGTCGGTTTCCTGCATAGTTTAGCTCCAACTTCCTTCAACACAACTGAATAAGGTTTCAAGTATACCTAGAAAGAGCTTGATTAGCTAGCCCAGGTGTGTCTAATTGAGGTTGGAACTAAACTCTGCAGGACACTGGCCCTCCAGGACAGAGGTTGAACACCCCTACTCTACCCCATTGTCACAGTCATCTCAGCTCCATGTCCAAAGTCCATTGGTGTACGAGGTGAGCTACTGGGCAAACTGATAGCACCTGTAAAGTCATCCTTACAGAGGTAAGCGGTCAGCTGTTTGTGCTAAAAGGAACAGAAGTTGGTTTGCGGCGTCATAACCACCCCCGTATCGTTCATTTTAAAAGACAAAATGCAGCCATACGCATGTCTGGCTACATTATTTGCGCTCTCCAGAAATGTAGACAGGGGTACATATCCACAATGAGCCTGTTTTGGTAAATGTGCAATAAAGAATTTTATGCTGTGGGGACTGAGCATGTAACTTTATTTAAACATTATAGCTTTCAAACAATACATATCATAATAATAATAGTAATAATAATAATAATAATAATAACAATATTAAAAATAATGATAATAAATGTGTGCGTGCTTGTCTGTGAAACAATGTATGTAAATGATTTAAATATTGACTTTTTAAAACAAACAGTGACATTATTTATACAGCAATTCCTATGATGTTTCTCAAAAACAAACAGCTTTACAGTTAAACATAATGCCAGTATCACTTTCAATAGACCTAGTACTTTTAGAAACAACTCTTTGATGTTTATGCTTTTACTTGCACCAGACCTTGACAGACTGAACAAAGGAAATAAAGTAGAGATGGTTTTCATTAAAGAAGGTGGAGCCTCAAAGCCACACCTTCTGTTATATAATCGTCATGGTCCAGTGGTCTGTAAATTTCTTTCCGGAAAGACCTCTTGGAATGATGTTTTCAACCTCCTGAAATGAACCCCAAATGAACTTTGTCTTGGCCTGCGTATATGTTTGAAATGACATCAAACCAGTTTCGATTCAATTTCACTTGAAGTATATCAGGACTTTAATGGGCCCTTTCCACCTACTTGAAAAACACAACTGCAGGCTATGTATCAGCTGTCGACACTGCCTATGTCATGCAAAACATATCTCAGCAACATTTAAAAAATTGCTATTGAAACAACTTCCTTTCTATGCAAATTCAAACCACTAAAACCAGCCAGAGACATTGTGCTGTAGGTTTCCAGTTCTCTAACAATAGCCATTATGAGGCCAACAAGCTATAGAGCATCTTATCTATGCAGTCCCACAGGTTGGATGGATTTGTGTTAATCTGTTTAGCCTCCACAAAGGAAAGGCTACCTATTGAGCCATGAATAGAAGCAACAGGGCCAAGTCGGACCTCAGCTGTCCAAGGTCCATCCATGTCCGTCAGCCAGCAGGGATGGCAGGCGCAGATAGCCACGCTGATCCATTCACGTTTCTCATACCAATTTAATTTTACACAGTGGCAAACAGTACACCCTTTTTTATCATTCTTTCTCTCACAATCAGTCTAAATATTACATATTCACAGCAGGGGATTCCAACTCCAGAGCTGTAGATCAAGTGACAGAATCGTCGGCTATTAAAAAAAAAAGTCAAATTATGGCAGAGAGTAAGTTGCAGCAAAGATGTGCTTGATTATTCAAATGACAGTCATTAGGCTTTCACTGTGTTTAAACGTCAAATATTGGAAAGTATCCTGTTGGGAATCACCTGCTGTTTGGAAGTGGTTATTTGAAGTTATTTGCCACAAAAACTTCATATTGACAAAACTATGGAACTATTCACTACTTATAAAAATGTACATACAGTAGTTTAAGACTAGGAAAAGGCAGTTGAGAGATGTAGATAGATTACACATGTAATTCTGAGTTTAAATAGTCAAATAAAAAATTTAAATCCACATGTGAGAAAAATGTCCAACATGAATTGAGTTGAGATGCATAAAGTTAGTACGTTGAGAAAAACGAAAAAAAAAGTGGGAATTGCAATTTTTAAATTTACAATTCTGTCAAAATTCTGAATGTTGTGATTTTTAACTGATATAAAGTGATAACCAGATTTCCTGAGGAAAAAAAATCCAAATTGTGAGATGTAAAATAAAATGCCCGGGGTTGCAGTGAGATATAAACTACTTGAGTTATAACTATAACTTTGCTATCTCAAAACTGGACATCAAATTGAAAAAAAAAATTAGCATTTATGACCAAAAATGAATATCAATTGTAATAACAATAGTAATAACAGTACAGTAGTAATAAAGGAACCAAAATTATATATACATAAAAAAAACTTTTTAAAAAAAGTCAGAATTGCGACATAAAGACACAATTCTTAGTAAAAATTTAAAAATTGCCAAATATATAATTTTTCTAAAGAAAACTATATAAACCATCTAAAGTGGTAAATTTAGGCATCCGAGTAAAAAGTCAGATTGTGAGACAAACTCGCAACAGTGAGAATAACTCAGAACTGAAAAGATATAGGCAATTCTGATTATACTGAATATACTGAAAATTTCATAAAGGCAAAACATAAACTGCAACTCTGAGTTGTTGCCTAAAACTTCTGAAAGTCAGAATTCAAAGATAAACTTGAAAGAAAAATCAGTATTGTAAGATACTAACTTGCAATTATAAATAAGTCAAAATTAGATATAAACTCCGATATAAGAGAGCAGTTCCAGCGTTATGGATGTGACATTTGCCAGTAAAAACGCAACACATAAATTCACAGAGAAAGTATGTTAACATTACATTGAAACACTGTTTTGTATTTTTCAGAACAGAGCATTTTCCAGTAGTAAGGGATCAGAAAAATATCAATCTGTAAACATGTTGTGTACTTTAAATGAGGAAAATAAACATGTGTTATGGATGTGACCAAAAAAAAGTCAGCGAGTTTACAGCGTACAACATGCTTTGTAGAAGTTCTGTGAATTAAACTGCACAACCCAAAAGAAACAATGCTAATTAAAAGAATAAAAGTCGGCTCTCTATAGAACAAAAATGATTTGATTTTATTTATTTAAGATTTTTGGATTTATGAGGAAAAAGCTTCATTATGGATGTGACGTCTCTCAGTTATGGATGTGACAGATGTGAAATTGCCACTTGTGTTACTTTGGTAAATCAAATATAATAGTTTGAAAACATGACAGAAACATTTTGAGTATTTCTAAAGTACTGTAAAATACTTGCTTACACAAAAAACTTCCTTATTTTGGTGAACCTAAATTCTTTATGGCAAGGTTGACAAAGTATGCATGGAATTGCTCAAAAGTCAAAATTGCAAGATGTAAACTAAAGAGAAAAAAGTCAGAAGTCTGAATTTAGAAAACATTTAAAAAACACATCAGAATTGCAATATATACTCACAATAAAATAAAAAAGGTGACAAACTAGCAATTAAAGTTAAAAAAGTAAAAAACTCAGAATTTATGGAAAAAAGTCAAAACTGTATGATGCAAACTTATAAAAGTATAATAAATTATACATTTTGTGGGGGAAAAGTCAAAATCGTGAGATATAAATGTGAAAATCAGAGGAAAAAAAAGTCAGAATTGGGAAACATATGAATGTAGTTTTGAGTTTAAATAGTCAAAATAAAAAAAAATGAATTAACATGTCAGAAAAATGTACAGCATGAATTTGAGTTGAGATGCATAAAGTTTAAAACGTCAAAAAAGACAAACTTCTGAGAAAAAACGTCAGAGTTATAAGATTTAAAAAAAGTGGGAATTGCAATTTTTAAATGCACAACTCTGTCAAAATTCAGTCTGTTGCAATTTTTAAACCGATATAAAATGAGTCATGGTAACCAGATAACAGAACCAAAAACATCAGAATTACAATATAAACTCACAATTTTAAAAAAAGTGACATAAACTAGCAATTAAAAGTAAAAAAATGCAAGACGTAAACTCAGAATTCTATGGAAAAAAAAAGTCTAAATTGTGTGATGCTAACTCATAAAAATATAATAAATGAACTAACACTTATGAGATAGTCAAAATTGTGTTTTATAAATGTGCAATTTTTATGAAGTCTAAATCGTGAGATATGAATTGCAGTTATTTCAGAAATGAGCTTGCATATCTTACCGAATAAACATATATTATAAACATGCATAGTAAACATACAGTTGAAGTCAGAAGTAGTAACACCCTGAATATTAGCCGCCCTGCTTTTTTTTTTTTTTACCCATTTCTATTTAGCGTAGAGAAGATTCTTCACAACACCTTTCTAAACATAATAGTTTTAATAATTCATTTCTAAAAACTGATTTATTTTATCTTTGCCATGATGACAGTAAATAATATTTTAGTAGATATTTTTCAAGACAATTCTATATAGCTTAACAGTGATTTTAAATGCGTAACTAGGTTAATTAGGTTAATTAGGCAGGTTAGGGTAATTAGGTAAGTTATTGTATCACGATGGTTTGCTGTGTAGACTATCGAAAATATAGCTTATAAAGGGGGCTAATAATTTTGACCTTAAAATATTTTTAAAAAAATTTATAAAACTGCTTTTATTCTAGCCGAAATAAACACTTTCTCCTGAAAAAAATTAAATTATCAGACATACTGTGAAAATTTCCTTACTCATTTACTTACTAATAATTTGGGAAATATTTGGAAAAAGAAAAAAGAGGGTTTAATAATTCTGATTTCAAACTGTAGGCCTACATATGAATGAAAAATCTGTATTTTAGGAAATATTAATAAAATGAAAGACTTTTTATTTTGGGCTCGCTGACCTTAATTGCAGGCCTATAAAACAGCTATATTTTACTTTCATATAGAAGTCACAAATACCATTATTTTTAATTTTAGGCCAACAATATATCCCTTTATTCATTTATTCTCCTTCAGCTTAGTCCCTTTATTCATCAGGGGTCGCCACAGCGGAATGAACCGCCAATTTATCCAGCACATGTCCTTCCAGCTGCACACCCAGTACTGGGAACCAACCATACACACTCATTCACACAACATTCACCAATACCGCATG
>LR812534.1:45557410-45582410 GCA_903798195.1 Danio kyathit
TGTGAAAGATTATGTTGGAATTGAGTTTGGCCTAAATTTCTATGTTTTTAAAAAGGCAAATAAAAGTAAAAAAGAAGAGATATAGGAATAACTAGAATTTTTAGAATTTTCTATTATGAATTTAAACTTTTTTGTGATGCTAAACTTTTTTCAGTAACACTTTACAGTAACAGTACATGAATAATGATGTGTGGTAATATGTCAAGTAAACAAGGGAATTCCGCGAAGGGAAGGAGGAATCCCACAGGAAAACTTTCACACACTGATCATTTTAGAAGCATGTAATTCTGCAATAGTGATATTGAAACTGTTGAACATCTATTTCTTCATTGTAATTTGGTAATGCTTTCTGGTCTGATGTGGGCAACTGCAAAACAATACATTTCAATGTTTCCTTTTAATTGTTGGGACATTGTGAAATTTGGAGTACATTTGAACAAAGATGATGACTTAACTGCAAATTGTTTAATTATTTTACTTAAATTCTTCATTCATAAATGCAAAATTTTGAAAACAGCTCCTCAATTGATTGTCTTTGAAAAGGAGTTTGGCACCTATGTAGAGGCTTTAAAATAATGAAGTGCGAGAAGGCTAAACAATTCATCACCTTAGAATTATAAGGTTCTATCTGACATTTTTGTCAAAATTGAGTTATTAACATATTCTTATTAAATGACAACTTCTTTACATTATGGGATGTTTTTTATAAGTTGTTTACATTTTGAAGACTTTTTATGTAAAAAAACAACATACTGTTTGCTATATGGAATGCAAAAACTTTGAAGTTTAATCTCTCAAAATCAGTCAGAATGCAGATAGAACCTTATAATTCCAAGATGACGAATTGTATGATTTGTTTCAAGAATATGGGTTTATTTGACCCCTTACAGAATTTCTGTCTGATGTCTGCACGGTTTGTTGTTCTTTTTGTTGTTAAGTTATTCTATACAATTTTCTCTTTTTTTGTTGTGTAATATTTGATTCTTGCATATCTGACATGGCTCAGTCAGTTTGTGAAAGATTATGTTGGAATTGAGTTTGGCCTAAAATTTTGAAAGGCAAAAAAAAAAAAAGGAGCGATAGGAATAACTAGAATTGTATTAATTTTTATTAATATTATTAATAATTTATTATTAATTTCAACTTTTTTGTGATGCTAAACTTTTTTCGGTAACACTTTACAATAACAGTACATGAATAAGTTGATTATAGGTGACGTGGTGGCGCAGTAGGTAGTGCTGTCGCCTTACAGCAAGAAGGTCTCTGGTTCGAGCCTCGGCTGGGTCAGTTGGCATTTCTGTGTGGAGTTTGCATGTTCTCCCCGCGTTCGCGTGGGTTTCCTCTGGGTGGTCCGGGTTCCCCCACAAGTCCAAAGACATGTGGTACAGGTGAATTGGGTAAACTAAAATTGTCCGTAGTGTATGTGTGTGAATGAGAGTGTAAGGGTGTTTCCCAGTGATGGGTTGCAGCTGGAAGGGCATCCGCTGTGTAAAACATATGCTGGATAAGTTGGCGGTTCATTTCACTTGTGGTGACCCCAGATTAATAAAGGGACTAAGCCGAAAAGAAAAATGAATGAATAAGTTGATTTTTTTTTTTTTAGGGATTATTAATTTTTAGAGATCATCAGGGATTTAAGTACAATGCGATCCTGGATTAACAATTTTTGTTGATCCTGCAACATAATTTTTGTTCAAAAATGTAATCCATACCTGTTACCCACCCCTAAACCCAACCATAACTGTACATTATTCCCAAAATCAGAGGAGAATAATAGTTGGATGACAATCATGTAGAAGTGCATAAACCTAGCCAAAAGCCTAAACTTAACATTAACTGTTAACTTATCTCCTAATTCTGATTGGCTGATTGGATTGTTGTCCCAGGATCAACATAGATGTTAATCCAGGAACATGTCCTACTAAGTGAAATCAGGTTGGCGTGATCACATTGCAGTCCCAAAGTTCTAAACTCAGCTTTCTGCAGGGCAGCCGGAGGCGAATGTCTCGGGTATAGAGCCATACCTTATCTCCTGGTTGGTTATGGGATTAGGTAGTCGGTGACGGTTGGCTTGCTCAGTGTACCTCCGGACTGCCCGCTGAAGATGGACGTGAGCTGAGTCCCAGACCCTCTCGCTTTCCTGGAACCAGTGATCAACCGCGGGCACTTCTGATGCTTCCCCATTCCAGGGAAACAAGGGTGGTTGGTAGCCTAGGACACATTGAAAAGGGGTTAGACCAGTAGAGGATTGACGAAGAGAATTTTGTGCATACTCAGCCCGGAAGATACTGGCTCCAGGTGTTTTGATGATCATGGCAGTAGGAGCGTAAAAACCGGAAATCTCTTGGATTTTACGCTCGGTCTGACCGTTGGTTTGCGGATGATAGCCAAAGATAGACTGATGGTGGTGCCCAAGAGGTGGAAGAATGCCCGCCACCCTGGAGATAAATTGTGGACCTCGGTCTGACACAATGTCTTCGGGAAGACCATAGTTTCTGAAGACGTGATGGAATAGGGCCTCAGCAGTTTCCAGGCTGTAGGAAGACCTTTGAGAGGTATTAGTTTGCAGGATTTGGAAAACCGATCTACAACCACTAAGATAGTAGTGTAACCTTGAGAGGGGGGTTAGATCGGTGGCAAAGTCTACACCAAGGTGCGTCCAGGGTCGGCGGGGAGTGGGCAATGGCAGCATTTCCTTCAGGTAGATGGCGTGGAGTGGTAGTGATGGCACAGACCGAGCAACCCTTAACGTATTGGGTGACATCGTGGGCCATTTTAGGCCACCAATACCTTTCTCTGATGAGCGAGAGGGTTCGCCTGCTACCTGGGTGTCCTGAGCCGAGGGATGTGTGTGCTATTCAGGAGTGGTATGCGGAATCTCGTGGGTACGTAGCACAAGCCTGGAGGGAGACCAGGGGGAGCCGGTTCTTCTAAAGTGGCTTGTCGGATTTCCTCATCTAGTTGCCATAGTATAGGGGCCACAGAGATGGAGGGAGGAAGAATGGATTCAAGAGAATCATTACGAGGCTCAGGTGAGTGAAGTCGGGATAAGGCGTCGGCTTTGACGTTCTTGTGCCCTGGTTGGTAAGTGTGTGAAAGTCGAATCGGGCGAAGAAAAGTGACCAACGAGCTTGACGCGCATTCAAACGTTGGCATCACGTATGTATTGGAGGTTCTTGTGGTCAGTGATGACTGTGAAGGATGTTGGGCTCCTTCAAGCCAATGGCGCCACTCCTCCAGTGCCAGTTTGATGGCTAGTAGCTCGCGGTCACCGATCCCATAGTTTTGTTCCGCAGCCGTCAATTTCTTGGAATAATATGCACATGGATGTAAGGTTTTGGGTTCGCCAGACCACTGGAGAGGATAGCGCCTATTCCAGTATCTGCGGCGTCTACCTCAACGATGAAAGGGAGGTTTGGATCAGGATGACGCAGGATGGGCGCTGAGGTGAACTTGGATTTGAGGTGATCGAAGGCTTGGGATGTTTCAGGGGTCCAGGTGAGTACTCGCTTTCCTCCTTGAAGCAAGGAAGTGAGTGGAGCTGATAGGATGCTGTAATTCTTGATAAACCGCCGATAGAAGTTGGCGAATCCCAGAAAACGCTGGAGTTCTTTGATGGTTTTTGGGTATTCCCATTTTGAGACAGCATCTACTTTGCATTGTTCCATACTCACTCCTTGCGGGGTGATGACGTAACCGAGGAAGGATATTGTGGTTTGATGGAACTCACATTTTTCGGGTTTGAGGAACAGATGGTTTTGCCGTAGACGTTGGAGTACTCGGGTGACATGATCTTGATGCTCTTCCAGAGTACGGGAGTAGATGAGAATGTCATCAATGTAAACAATAACGAAATGATGAAGGAAGTCTCTGAAGATCTCATTCATATAACTTTGGAAAATGGATGGACTATTTGCCAGTCCGTAGGGCATAACGAGGTACTCGTAGTGGCCGGAAGGTGTAACAAAGGCCGTTTTCCACTCGTCCCCCTGGCGGATGCGGATAAGATTGTAGGCACTCCGGAGGTCTAGTTTGCTGAACACTTTAGCTTCTCTCAATTCTTCTAAGGCAGCTGGAACTAGAGGTAGTGGGTAGGCGAACTTGACGGTTGCAGCATTCAGCACACGGTAGTCGATGCATGGTCTTAGTCCTCCATCCTTCTTTGCAACGAAGAAGAAGCTGGAGGCGGCAGGAGAAGTAGATGGTCGGATGAACCCATGCTGGAGAGCTTCATTGATGTAGTTATGCATAGCTTCCTGTTCCGGACGGGATAAAGGATAAATCCTTCCGTGTGGCAACTTGGCATCGGGCAACAGATCAATACAGCAATCCCAGGACCGATGAGGGGGTAGCTGGGTGGCACGTTCTTTACTAAAAACGTCCATGTATTCATGATAGGCTGAGGGAATGGGATGGCTGGAAGGAGAAGTGGCTTGTATGCTTGTATTCTGCAGGGGTAATGACGTGGAGTGACCAGTAGAGGGGGTAATATGACCATTACTTTCACACTTGGATCCCCACTCGAGGATATCTCCAGTCTCCCAGTTAATACGAGGTTGGTGTTGAATAAGCCACGGTCGTCCCAGGATGACGTCCACATTGGCATGAGGGAGAATAAGAAGAGTAAGTGTCTCTTGATGATTCAAACCTAGACGAAGGGTGATGGGCTTGGTACGGCGATTGATCTTTCCTTCTCCTAGCGGTGAACTTTGGATGGTGGTGATGCGGTACTGGACCTCATTCCTCACTGAAGGAATATTATGGCGAGAGATAAAGGTGGAGGATATGAAGTTCCCAGCGGCTCCGGAGTCCAGTAAAACATGTACGGGAAAAGTTTGATCATGTATTACTAACTCTGCAACAAGGTGAGGTATGGTGGATACTGTGGGTGTGAGGATGACTTTACTCACCACGAGTCGAGGTGGACGGATGGGACAGGTGGCTATACGATGAGAGGATTCTCCACAGTAGAGGCAGAGTTGATGTCGAATACGCCGTTGGCGTTCTGTGGCATCGAGCCGGTAAGAGTCAGTAATCATCGGTTCCTCAGGGTCCTGCATTATCATGGGAGGTTTGGGCGGTGATGGAGAATCATCAAAGAGAGAAGAACAAGCAGATAAATGTTGACACACGCTGATAGCCTTTTTGATGAAGGATTCAAGGTTTGCATTGTCGTCATAAATGACCATCTGTTTACGGAGGGAGGGTTTCAACCCTTTACGATAAGCCGCCAGAAGCGCCACAGGGTTCCATCCGCTGGGCGGCAAGTGTCCGAAACTGCAGCGTGTACTCGTGAATAGACATCCTCCCTTGGGAAAGATTCATGAGTTCGTCGTGCACTGATAAAGGGTAAGTGGAACTGAAATACCTCCTTAAAGTGAGTGACGAAGGATTGGATGGTGGTGATCACTGGGCTGCGAGTACTCCACGCGCATCTGCCCATTGTAAGGCTCGGCCTGAGAGGAGAGAATCACAAATGCAACTTTGGAAGTTCGTTAGGGAATTGCACTAGGTTGGCTTCAATATATAAAGAACATTGTAGTAGAAACCCATTGCAGGTGCTTGGATCCCCAGAGTAACTCGTTGGTCGAGCGAGTGGAGTACTCGGTGTCACCACCAGGTTGGAGCTAGCGCTCAGAGATGCGGAAGGTAACTCACTTCCGGGTAGCGTAGCGTTAGCTTCCATGTTGTTGTTGTTTTGAGGTCCGGTATTCTGTCACGCTGGTATACAAAGATCAGAGATGGTTATCTTTTCATTTAGTTTATTCAACGTAAATCATAAAAGGTATCACACAGTGCTGGGCAGTGGAAGATCATCCGAGGAACACCTCATACGTCTTCACCGGGTAAACCTGGCGACAGTCAAGACTGGGTTAACAATCCTCACACCTCCGTTGGTGGCAGTGTGCACTAAGTGCAGGCAGGTGCATATAGATCTTCAGATAAGGAATTACAATAAAGACACTTCCCTTTATCAGTGCGATGATCACGAAGACTCAGGAGGAACATCCATGGAAGAAGAGAAGACGAGGGCTTTGGGTGAAGACAACCATACGACTTCAATACCGGACGATGAGTGAACGGAGGAGGTAGGATTATAAAGTGTCCGGGCTAATGGTGAACAGGTGCGGGTAATTAATAATCAGGGGAAGGTTCTCGGGATTGGATAGGACTGGTGTAAGGTGGTGAAACTGGATTGGGTGAGTGAGGACGAGCCGGGGATGTGACAATAGTATTCTCATATAGTAGACTCATATCGGTCTTTGTCAGGTGACGTCACGCTCGTAAACACCGAGTTGCATTATGGGACATAGCCGCCATTTGTGTTGTATCTGAGTTAGCGTCTTTCGCAGAGTAAATACAGCGTTTCTTGTTGTGTTAAGGGCTGTAATAGTAAATCACACGATCGAAAAGGTAAAAAAAATTATCACGACGACAGATATTTTACATTTCCCTCTCGGAAGAAAGGATATTGACAGACTGTAGCGGTAATAACAGATGCATCGCGTGTCCTGGCCTGCTGCATTGAGACGCAAAATAATCAACATGCAGAGAAGGAGACACGTGAGGTTGAAGATGGTGAGAGACACTGATGAGGAGACACACAACCCTAAGGAGCTTGCCGAGACAAACTGATTGTAAATTGTGTATGGACAGATGTGTAGAAGTAAACCACCTGTTGGAGGAGAACTGACAGCTGCTGTGTGAACTTGAAGAATACAGGATGCCTGATGGATTTTGCAACAAAAATTATGCTTAAAAAGTACTAATCGGAAAAAAAAACACAATCTTAATAACAAGCACTGACCCATCAACATGATGCTCCCTTGTGAAGGTGAAGATGTCACATTACAGCATAGGATTGTAACTGTGTAGAAGAGCTGGAGTTGTCAATAAGAGTAAAGCCCAGGTGTATAAATGCATTCTGTGCTTAACTGATACGTTCTTTGCAAATTCCTTTACATTTTTGTAACTTTGTTTCTTCCACAGTGTGTGTTTTGCTGATGTTTCATCCTGTCTTATGTCAACGATATGATCCATTCCTTGACTTTTCCCTCAGTGCCTGAATAAAAATATCATTTGTATAAATGTAAATAAATGGAGGATGACATGAAATTTGTTGTTTACTCATTTATTGTTTGTTCTTCACAATAACAAAACTGGTACATCAGAACCAAAAACAAGGTAAGCAGTTATTACTAAACTAAATAATCCTTTAAAGAACTGAGACAAGTGCTTTTGCTCTAAGTTAAACATTAGGTCAATCAGTAGTTTGAACTGAATGAATAGTTTAAAGTGACTTACTATTTTTTGTTCTGTTGCTTTAAGTACATTTATTGTTCATATTTGTAAAATGCTTTGGATACAAACATCTGTCCAACAGTTTGTAAATGTAAATATTGGATGTAACTAACGAAATAAAACTAAAAGCTGCAATACATAATTAGAAATACTTACTGTAGTTTACTGGTGTTCTAACTAAAACAATGTATATTAAGACATTGATGATATATACAGTATGAAATGAGGAGCCGGCGGCAGCGCACTCCGTAGGTTTGCAGTTAATTCAAACGGATCTATATCCTGAATGTAAGACAGTTTATTAAAATGACGATCCCTGGCAACTTTGTTTAGTTTATTGCGGTACTGCGTACTCTCGATTTTCTTGTACTTCTCCAGCTTGACCTTGTATGGCATGTATCTCTCTTGCGTTATGTGTCTCTCCCAAGTTGTCTCGGGAAGCGATACCACAAAAATGGAGCAGGTGTGACATCACACAAAACAAAAGCACGTGACTGACAAAGACCGATTAACCTTTATTTTACATCTACAGAATCGTGAGAAAATCGTGATCTTTATTTTAAGCAAAAAAAATAAAAAATACAAATTCGAGATTCTCATTTTAGCCAGAATTGTGCAGCTCTACTTTCAGGTACAGTAGTTTTAAGCTAGTGAGAAATACAACGCGATTAAAAGATATAAAAGTCAAATAAAACACTGCAGAGTCTTTAGTATATAAATTACATTTAATCTATTCTTGTTAAAGCTAAAAAATAATTATCGAGATTGCATTTTTGCCATATCGCCCAGGCCTACCTCAAAGCACTTCATTCTCTAAGGTATAAACAGTCTTTATTTCTCATTTATGTTTCATCACTAGTGTCAATAACTTTAGGCAATACTGTGCTACTCCAATATATTTATAAACCACGATAGAAATAACTATACAATACTTAATACATTATACACACCATTTCCACAATATATATACAGTTCACATTTGGTCTGAAACACATCTGCTCTCATTTTATTCTGGACAGTAATTATTGAGAGTAAATTTATTATCAAGTAAATCTTTACTAACACAGACGTAGCCTTTGAAAAGCAGGTTTTATGCCTAAGGTTATTTGCATGATGACCACAAATGAAAGCTGCTTTCCTTGTCATGAACTCGTTGCATTTGAAAATGGAAAGCAATTTGATGCCCATGTCATGCTCTGTACTACAGGAAACAGTTGAGGTCTAAGCTATAACTAAGCTCAAGGACCGACAGTCCAGCAAACCTGAGGAAGCCAATTAGGTACACTGAAATAAAAAGTGAAACTGCTGTGTCTTTCATTCAAAGAATTTTTATCTTAGATTAAGTGAAAAATTACAGTTTGATTTTAATTCAATTTATTTAAAAAAAATGAAAATCAAAAGCATTCATTTTTCTCAGAGTAGTATATTTACTTTAAACCAGCAGTTTTAGTGTCATTTGGCCAGGTAGCTATTTGCCCTCTACCACTACTACTTTCGAATGTGAAGACAGCCGAAGTAAATCTCGTTTAGACAAGGTATACATTCAAATCTTTTCATGTAAACATACACTGAGCTTTTATCCTAAGCATCCATGACAGCAATATCTTTTTTAGAAACATGTTTCTATTTCTGCCACGTCACTGCTACGAACAGCGGTAGCCTACAAAATGACTCTGGCTGAGGTACTGCTCGTGTGCTATTCAGTTTTTTATGTATTTCTAATGTGAGTTTGATTACCACCTTGCATGACATTATAGCCATACTGAAACACCTAGAAGATAGTTTACCTCAGATCTTGTAAATAAAATAATTAGCAATAGCATAGTCTGGCGTTACATTTATTTGTTTAGTTTAGTTCAATTTTAGTCCAATACATTTATTTAAAATTTAATTTGGTTTAATAGTAAAAAAAATCCTAAATAAATATTAAAGCTCAATCAAAGTAATTAAGGTAATTGATGGTCTCTATAAAAGCAATATTTTAGCTTTGAGTGAATGTATTTTTCTTTTTTTTCTTTGGGCTAATAAATATTTAGATTAATATAAATTAATATATTAAATCCCTTTTTCAGCTTCAAACAACAATTAAAAACTATAATATGAGCTCTAACAATTACAGTAATTTATTTAGGTTAGTACAAAGCAAAAATTCATTCATTATCATTCATTTTCCTTCAGCTTAGTCCCTTATTTATCAGAGGTCGCCATAGCGGAATAAACCGCCAACTATTCCAGCATATATTTTACTGATGCCCTTCCAGCCCCGGGAAACATCTATACACACTCACTTTGGCCAGTTTTTTAGGTCATCCAATTCACCTATGGCGCATGTCTTAGGACTGTGGGGGAAACCGCAGCAACCCGGAGGAAACCCACGTGAAACACAGGAGAACATGCAAACTCCACATAGAAATGCCAACTGGTCCAGCCGAAACTCGAACCAGCGACTTCTTGCTGTGAGGCGACTGTGCTAACACTGAGTCACCATGCCACCCCTCTATTTTGTATCAAAAGTAAAAAAATAATAAAAATTAGTAGTGGTCTCTATAGTAAACAGTATTTTTACTTTGTGCGAATGTCATTTTTTTCCAAAACAAAATAGTTTTTTTATTTAGCTTCATTTTAAAGTTTGAACCAAAGCTAAATTATACAGTCAGAAAAGCTATATACAGTTGAAGTCAGAATTATTAAAACCCCTTTGAATTTCTTTTCTTTTTTTAAATATTTCCCAAATGATGTTTAACAGAGCAAGGAAATTTTCACAGTAGGTCTGATAATATTTTTTCTTCTGGAGAAAGTCTTATCTGTTTTATTTCGGCTAGAATAAAAGCAGTTTTTAATTTTTTATGTCAAAATTATTAGCCCCTTTAAGCTATATTTTTTTTTGATCTACAGAACAAATCATTGTTATACAATAAATTGCCTAATTACCCTAACCTGCCTAGTTAACCTAATTAACCTAGTTAAACCTTTAAATGTCACTTTAAGCTGTATAGAAGTGTCTTAAAAAATATCTAGTAAAATATTATTTACTGTCATCATGGAAAAGATCAAATAAATGAGTTATTAGAAATAAGTTATTAAAACTATTATGTTTAGAAATGTGTGAAAAAATCTTCTCTCCGTTAAACAGAAATTGGGAGAAAAAAAAAATAATAGGGGGGCTAATAATTCAGGGGGTTTAATAATTCTGACTTCAGCTGTATATTTTTACACATTACATACAAATTTTACATTGGTTAAATGTTTTTTCCCAGTGTACAGTGTACAGTATAAGGACAGACACTCATCTTTTTCAAGCATGGTTGATGGCACTTTAAAAAGCTCTTCCAACTCAAGATTTATTCCTTAATTTGTGACAAACGGATATCAGCAAATTTACACAGCCTTCACTTTGCCGAAGACCAAAAGTAGCAATTTTGAATCAATATCATGCTTATTTAATAGTGTTGCACACATATTGAAATTTAGGCCTTCACAATAATATTTTATCTTGATATATTTTGAAGCTGATAACTGATATGTTGGCTGATAGATTTTGTGAGTTGAAAGAAAAAAAAAACAGACAGATTTTAAAATAATGCTAAAAATACAGATGTCCAGATGTGCTTCAAATAATACCAGATATAATTATTTTTAATACACTTTAATAAAATAATTACTTTTAAAACAGTTGCGCAGAATCATTTAAATGTGACCAACAATAAAATAAAGAAACTGTTGAAGACAGAAGCTTTATAACAGTTAAATGGAAAATGTACTTTTCACAAATTTGTGTCATGAAAAAAACTAAAGATTATGGCTATGATAATGTGTAATACGTGCTTATATAGGTCATATTTTACTTTTCAAGCTGATAATGATAACATTAAAAAGTCACATTCAGCAGCTGAATTACTCGTGCATTCATGAAAAAAGAGGGTTACTTTAATTTCAGAAAATCGAATTTCCTTTGAATATTTTTATTAACATTTGCCAATGAATGACTCCTATCATCCAACCCACAAAACGCATATCGCAATAAACAGAACATTATGATTATACATTAGGTTATCTATAACCTGATCAGGGTTATGATCTGATTTGACAGATTAATCCAGAATACATATATCGATTCTGCAGAATAAAACACAATAGCTGAACAACTAAACCAAGAGCCGTGCATGTCAAGCCTCCAGAGACGCCAGACAGCTACTGCAAAGCAGCTCAAGCTTAGTATAATTATCTTCATGTACTTTAATTATTTCACTATTCATCCTAATGATGTGATTCATTCCCCTTATTATGAGAGAAATTCCTTGTGTCCGTTCCAGCATAGCGAAAAAGTTTGAATGCCGACAGCGTCTACGGTTACGAAGAGGAGAACTAAAGAAAAAAATATCCTTGAAATGTTAAATCAATTATAGGTCAGCCAGGCAATCATTATGCTATTCAGAAGTAAGCTATATAATAAACATATAACAATATATATTATCTGCTGATAGTGCTGAAAGAGATTTTTCAAGTAATCTCACCAACACATTATTTAGGGCCCACGTTATCATCATTCGAAATACTGCTTTTTAGCATGGGTAAAGGAAACTTTACACTTGTAGAAGAATTTAGACCCTGGAAGCACTACTGTTAACCTCACATAACAATCATCAACATCCACATCGAGTTTGGACTAGGGCTGCACAATACACTCATGGCCACTTTATTAGGTACACCTGTTTAACTGCTCGTTAACCGCAAATTTCTAATCAGGGGGATGGGCTACAACAGCAGAAAGACCACACCAGGTGCCACTCCTGTCAGCTGAGAACAGGAAACTGAGGCTACAATTCGCACAGGCTCACCAAAACTGGACATAGAAGATTGGAAAAACGTTGCCTGGTCTGATGAGTCCCGATTCTGCTGCGACATTCAGATGGTAGGGTCAGATTTTGGCATCAACAACATGAAAGCATGGATCCATCCTGTCCTGTATCAACGGTTCAGGCTGGTGTTGGTGTTGTGGAGTGAGGGATATTTTCTTAGCACACTTTGGCCCATTAGTACCAAGTGAGCATTGTGTCAATGCAACAGCAACAGTAATGTTGAGAATTTAGATGTCCCATCCCTTTATAATCACAGTGGACCTTCTTCATCTTCTGATGGCTACTTCCAGCAGGATAACGCACCATGTCATAAAGCGCAAATCATCTCAAACTGGTTTCTTGAACATGACAATGAGTTCACTGTACTCAAATGGTCTCCACAGTCACCAGAACTCAATCCAATAGAGCAGCTTTGGGATGTGGTGGAATGGAAGATTCGCATCATGGAGGGCAGCCAACAAACATGGATCTGCATTTTACAATACAGCAGCTGCCCTTAAGTAACAACTCGACCTCATCGTCTATGCAAATAGACACTTCTCTGACTTTCTTCGCCACAGTGATCATTGTTCAACCAGTCGGCGTTATTGACTAGTAACTAAACACCAAACGAAGCACATAATTACTGTTTTATACTTGAACACGCATGCTATGAACGTCTGTATGATCACATGATGTGTGTTTTTCAGCGGTAACATCATAATGAAGATCTTTTCAGAAACGCCAGTATAGACATCAGTCGTTTTCATTCTAAAACGCCATCTAAAGGACATTAGTGTAAATGAGGTTCAAGTTAAAGATTTACAAAAGTGAAACAGCAATTTATTAACAACCCAGGATTAATTGGTTAACCCTGGGTAAATTATAAGCAGTGTGAAGCCCAATATAACCCAGGATTATTATACATAAAGTTTTAAATTGTTAAAAAAAAAACAGACTTCTTACAACTTATTCAATATTTCACATAATCAGCTAATCCATTCATTACTACCAGAGTACAAACTCATAATAATGATGAACAGCTCACAAATGAAAAGCATAGAGCTTGACAGGGAGGGTGTGAAGAGCTAAAAAATGAAGCAGACACTTGGATACAATGCCTGTATTCATCTCCAATCAGGTCACTCGTCGCTGCCTTCTGTCAACAAGGCCACGAGAAAACAAAAGACACAACAAACAATGGCGGAAACAGCAACCGAACACAATAAGAATGGATTACACAGCGAGCGAATCAGGCCAGAAAGCCACAGAAACTAGGATTAGACGGCAGCTGAAGAACAGAGGGAATGCACAGACCGCAGCAGTAGTCCACAGAACCCTACAGCTACTTGACAGCTTGCCTAAATGGAAGCCATTTAGTTACTGAAAATCAATAGCTTCCTCACAAACGGATCATGATTGTTTGTCAAGTTTCTTTGGCCGAATCATGCGACATGTGTCCTACAGCCTGGCTCAGAGGGAGTGGTCCATTATGAGCATCATAACGCCGCACCGTGCAGTTTGCTGTACCTGCTCTGTCTTCATACTATACTCACTGACAGTGTGGAGGAGGAAGCAGATCATAATCTCGGTGCGTGTGTGGATCAGGTTATGCCTATGAGGATAGGTAAAATCCTGAAAATCAAAAACCGTGGCAAGCAGCCAATGTTCTTCATGAAGAAACTAGCCTAAAAAGACATGGGCACACATGGAAAATAATGTAAATTTAAAATGCAAAAGGTTTGTTGGGTCTCCAAGTATGGTCAGAGTGGCCTGTTGGCTGGTTTTCATGACATTCTGGTTAAACCACCTGATCGTGTTGCTTGACTGGGAGACTGGGAAACCAGGCCACCATTAGATATTGAAGATTAGTCAATTTATGGTGTAAAATATGTATTTTTACCATTTAAAATGTCAGTTGACATCAATTTCACACTATCATTTAATAAATAGTTAAATAACCATCCTAAGCTAATTAGCTAGTCTGGTTTTGTGC
The DNA here is from genome assembly GCA_903798195.1 of Danio kyathit. Taxonomy (NCBI): domain Eukaryota; kingdom Metazoa; phylum Chordata; class Actinopteri; order Cypriniformes; family Danionidae; genus Danio; species Danio kyathit. The sequence goes on from LR812534.1 coordinate 45,571,547, forward strand.
ACACACGCACACACTGCTAAACCAGGCAAAACCAGCTTGACCAGATAGGAAGACCAGCTCAAAATAATTAAAACCAGTAAATCACCAGGATATGTTTAAATAAGAGAACATTTACATAATGTAACAATGTAGCAATAATGTACTAAAAATAAACACTTTCCATCATTGTGAAAATTATGTCTAATTTAAAATGTCTAAATTAAATTATGTTCTCAATGATTTGTAAAAAACAATTAAAACCGTTGTATTACAGCATGCATGTCAGGTCAATACTAGCGATATCAATTAGCAGCTAAAACATGGGAAGTGGGGGGCAGATGCAGGGGGGGTTAGGTACTCATGCATATAGACTACAGATTTTGCATATGACATCATCATTGTCACAAAATATTTTTATTGTATTTTATTTCTTTTTAATTGTCTTTTGTTGTCAAAAGTTGCATTATGAGACCCCAAACCAGCATTTTTAATTTAAATTATAAACAAAATGTATAACAAGTTTTATGTTTTTTTAAGATGAAAAATGGTATCACAAAAGCAAACCAGTAATGTGATTTTTTTCAGCATTATTATGGAAAAATGGCTGATTTTATTATGTACAATACCCTATTGGACTTTTTATTAATTCAGATGTGAATTGTCCCAATCTTCAAATTGCAATGCAAAGAAATAAATAAAATAAGCCAGCCTAAGATGGAGATATGGCAGATTTTGTGCACATACAGGGAAAACAAACGAAAGCCAGCTAGATGAGGAGAGCACATGTAACCAACTAAAACCAGCAAGCCACTAGAAGGTGATTTATTTATTTATTTGTGTTTATTTTAGCCTGTGTACATAATAAATAAATAAATAAATCAGGCTAAGATGGACTGTAAATCTCCCACAATATGGCAGATTTTGTGCACATACAAGGAAAACAACGAAAGCCAGCTAGATAAGGAGAGCACATGTAACCAGCTAAAACCAGCAAGGCACTAGCAGGTGATTTATTTAAATATTAAATAAATAAACAAACAAACAAACATACATACAAACAAACCAGCCTAAGATGGAGTGTGTGTCTCCCAGATATGGCAGATTTTTGTGCATGGAAAAACAAACGAAAGCCAGCTAGATGAGGAGAGCACATGTAACAAGCTAAAACCAGCAAGCCACTAGCAGGTGATTTATTTATTAGTATTTCCTTCTAGCATTTGTACAATTTTCTTATTTAAAATGTAAATTTACTGACAATTTGAATAAATAAATAAATAAATAATAAACCTGCCTAAGAAGGAGTGTGGATCACCCAGATATGGCAGATTTTGTGCAGGGAAAACAAAGGAAAGCCACTGGCAGGTAATTTATTTAATTATTTGTATTCATTTTAGCCTGTGTCATAATATTATTTAAAATGTACATCTACTGACAATTTAAATAAAAAAATAATAAATCAGGCTAAAATGGACTGTAAAATCTCCCAGATATGGCAGATTTTTGTGCACATACAGGGAAAACAAACGAAAGCCAGCTAGATGAGGAGAGCACATAACCAGCTAAAACCAGCAAGCCACTAGCAGGTGATTTTTTATATATTTGTATTCATTCTAGCATTTGTACATTTTCTTATTTAAAATGTTCATTTACAAAAAAATAAATAAATAAATAAATAAACCAGCCTAAGATGGAGTGTGGATCTCCCAAATATGGCAGATTTTGTGCACATACAGGGAAAACAAACGAAAGCCAGCTAGATGAGGAGAGCACATGTAACCAGCTAAACCCAGCAAGCCACTAGCAGGTGATTTTTATTTATTTGTATTAGTTCTAGCATTAGTACATTTTCTTATTTAAAATGTTAATTTACTAAAAAATAAATAATAAGTAAATAAATAAATAAATAAATAAACAAACCAGCCTAAGATGGAGTGTGGATCTCCCAAATATGGCAGATTTTGTGCACATACAGGAAAACAAACGAAAGCCAGCTAGATGAGGAGAGCACATGTAAACCAGCTAAAACCAGCAAGCCACTAGCAGGTCATTAATTATTTATTTATTTGTATTAATTCTAGCATTTGTACATTTTCTTGTTTAAAATGTTAATTTACTAAAAAATTTAATAAATAAATAAATAAAAAAAATTTTTTTTAAATATAATAAATACATAAATACATACATAAACCAGCCTAAGATGGAGCGTAGATCTCCCAGATATGGCAGATTTTGTGCACATACAGAGAAAACAAACGAAAGCCAGCTAGATGAGGAGAGCACATGTAACCAGCTAAACCCAGCAAGCCACTAGCAGGTGATTTATTTATTTATTTATTTGTATTCATTCTAGCATTTGTACATTTTCTTTTTTAAAAATGTAAATTTACTGACAATTTAAATAAATAAATAAACCAGCTGAACATGGAGTGTGGCTCTCCTAGATAAGGCAGATTTTGTGCACATGCATGGAAAACAAATGAAAGCCAGCTAGGTGAGGAGAGCACATGTAACCAGCTAAAACCAGCATGCCACTAGCAGGTGATTTATTTATTTATTTATTTACATTTTCTTAGTTAAAATGCAAATTTCCTGACAATCAATCAATCAATCAATCAATCAATCAATAAACAAATAAATAAAAAAATAACCAATCAGCCTAAACTGGTGCTATTTGCTCTCCCAGCATTAAAATACCATAAGTATTTTGTTTCCACACAGTTAAACCAGGAAAACAACAGTATGACCAGACCATCTTTGATTGGGTAAACCAGTAAACCATCTCAACCTCGTTTAAGGCTATTACCTCATCATTCCCTCACACAGTAAAAAACACAGAAGAGTGGCGCCAAACTCAATGTGGAAATATGTTATTAACCTGTTATTACTAGGCATGTCAGATATGTTCTTAAACTAATCAACACAGTTGGATAAGAGATAAGATTTTGAACTGTTCAGAGTCAGACTAGTATGACCAATTCATAAACAAGCTGTTATAATTCATAAGCATGACCGGATATTTTATCAGCGGTTTGCAGCGCACTGAAGTGAATGAGGGATTCAGTTACATCACAGCGAGTCAACCTATACTACACACACTTCACACTAAAAGTTATCATTTTAAACGGATAAAAAAGTTATATCTTGTGCCAAGTAAGTGTATGAGGAATATATTATGTTTTGAGTACATACGTTAGTCGAACGACAAGTAAAAAGATTCACGCCGTCATTATTAAAAACAGTTGGTCGTTGAGACAAGCACTGTGTGAATTCGCTTCTAGATACAACTCACTGTAAATCTTTCTGATAAGGATTAGATTATTTAAAACACAAATGTATGACATAATAATAAAAGCATGTCTGGTGCAGCCACAAATGCTTCGTTATTCGACCTCTGATTTAAAGCTTTGCAGATGAGGCTGCACTTGTTTATAACAAACAACTTCCATGCGTGTGTTTTTCAATGCAAAATACACCACACCAATAAACACACACACACAGACCCATACTACGAATCTAACCTTAACAACTGACGGAATGTTTAGACAGGGCGTCTTATACTGTACAAAATAACAGTCCACAGCAAAGCACACTTCATTTCAAGCCTCTCGTGACATCTTCGTCACTGTTTTTATGACAAGCGAGCGCACATCTTTCATTTATTAGAAAAGTTCAGCTCCTCCAAGTATAACTCAGCCTCCTTCTGCTGTCAAGACAACATATGCTTCTCACATCTTCAAACACACACACAAGTTTGAAAGTGCGCAGTTTGTGTAACTCCAAATAAACGGGACTTACCTGTTGGTCCCTCTACGCTGTCGGCGTGAATCTGAACAGCCAGGATCAAGAGAAGGCGCAGGTATTCATTTTCCGTTGTTAGTCCAGTTGGGAAAACAAGTCGAAATCATTTCAGTGGCTCCAGTAGTTTGAACGGGGAAGTTGTGGACTCGCTCCCGTTCATCGATTCCCGAAATCCAGCCGAAGCTCAGTTGAGAGTCGCGTGAAGTGATACGGGGGCAGTGCGATCCGTTCAAACTGACGTCAGGATAAACAGTTCGAAGCGATGTTTCTTTCTCTCCAAGCGCACTTTCTGGCGCTCAGTGTGAGTGTAGTGTGCTTGAAAGTGTGCGAACGACGCCCCCATGCGGGTCTTTGGAGAAGTGGAGCTCCGGTCAACCTGGTGTTCTCGGGCTATACATTATGATTCACCATCGTAATCTCTTTAACCTGACTACTGAAGACAAGCAGCTTCTATAACAGGGGGAAATTAATGATGCCATTTATATTAATAATGCCATTAAAAAGAGGGTGTGTGGCATTTTCTGAAACAAACTGTAGACTTCTGAACCTTTTGACCCAAACCACATTTTTGAATCTGAATTTCTGTTATCATGTACTTATGACACCTGCATAATTTATGTTTGATAAACATGCGTTTAAGCAGATATGAAAATAGCTGCCCAGTTCACAGATTAAAAGCAAGATGTTATTTGTGTAGTTTATTATTATTATTATTATTATTATTATTATTATTATTATTATTATTGTTATTATATGAATAACTGGACCACACTTCAGCTATCTTTTTTCTTTCATTTTAATTGAGGGAGTAAAAAGTTACCAACATCTTAGATGGAGTGAGGGTGAATAAATCCATAGCAAATTACTTGTTTTGGGCTCAACTATTTATTTAATTACTTGAAGTAAATGGCAACCCAGGCTCTATGAATACATACCCAGGTCTACATTTCTGGGGATAGCGAAATCCATAACTGGAAGTAGGTCTGCTCGCAGTTTTTGCTTTTGCAAATCCACCAGAGGGCGCAATATACACTTCAGCCAACCAGGGGTGCATTTCCCAAAACCATTGTTAGCCAACTAAGGTCGCAAGTTCCGTCGTTACAAACATAGTTTTTTGATTTGCCATTTCCCAAATCCATCGTTTCAAAAAACATTCGCAAACTGCGTCGCAAACTTGTGCACTTGCAATGACACATCTGGAGCTGTAGTTAGAAACATAGTTCCTGGCTGTGTTCTATTCCCACTTACCCCCCTCTGTCCTATTCATTTAGAACAATCTAACATTTAAACTTGGAATGATTAAAAATAAAAAAGCATTAAAGTCATCTCTCTTAGGTGTAATTTGCTTTTAAAGTATTTTTACAGTTCAGTTTTAGCGATCTTCATGTTTACAATTGTGCTCCCTTCGCAGTGCAATTTATAAACATTAGTCATTTTGAACACAGCCTTATGACAAAAGCTACAGGTAACCTATTATTTAAAAGTGGAATTTACGTTACATCTCCAAAGCTTATGAAAAAAAAAACATACCCTACTGTAATGCTTTTAATTTATAGTAGGTTATTTATTAAGTATCTGTACTGCATATGACCTGTTGGTTAGAACATTTCTGCAGTGGTTTGTATGTCAAATTGTAAAAGTAGACTTTTCAAAAAATAAAAATAAACTATATCCTACATAATAATAATAATCATCATCATCATCATCATCATTAATATTATTAAACTATGATTTTTTTTCATTTCCTAATAAATAATTTTTCTAATAAATAGCCTCATTATTTATATGATTTATATGATATTAGACTCCAAGACTTCATATGACTTAGACTTCACCAGACTCCAATCCAGGGGTGCCCAAACTCAGTCCTGGAGGGTCGGTTTCCTGCATAGTTTAGCTCCAACTTCCTTCAACACAACTGAATAAGGTTTCAAGTATACCTAGAAAGAGCTTGATTAGCTAGCCCAGGTGTGTCTAATTGAGGTTGGAACTAAACTCTGCAGGACACTGGCCCTCCAGGACAGAGTTTGAACACCCCTACTCTAACCCCATTGTCACAGTCATCTCAGCTCCATGTCCAAAGTCCATTGGTGTACGAGGTGAGCTACTGGGCAAACTGATAGCACCTGTAAAGTCATCCTTACAGAGGTAAGCGGTCAGCTGTTTGTGCTAAAAGGAACAGAAGTTGTTTGCGGCGTCATACCACCCCGTATCGTTCATTTTAAAGACAAAATGCAGCCATACGCATGTCTGGCTACATTATTTGCGCTCTCCAGAAATGTAGACAGGGGTACATATCCACAATGAGCCTGTTTTGGTAAATGTGCAATAAAGAATTTTATGCTGTGGGGACTGAGCATGTAACTTTATTTAAACATTATAGCTTTCAAACAATACATATCATAATAATAATAGTAATAATAATAATAATAATAATAACAATATTAAAAATAATGATAATGAAATGTGTGCGTGCTTGTCTGTGAAACAATGTATGTAAATGATTTAAATATTGACTTTTTAAAACAAACAGTGACATTTATTTATACAGCACTTCCTATGATGTTTCTCAAAAACAAACAGCTTTACAGTTAAACATAATGCCAGTATCACTTTCAATAGACCTAGTACTTTTAGAAACAACTCTTTGATGTTTATGCTTTTACTTGCACCAGACCTTGACAGACTGAACAAAGGAAATAAAGTAGAGATGGTTTTCATTTAAAAGAAGGTGGAGCCTCAAAGCCACACCTTCTGTTATATAATCGTCATGGTCCAGTGGTCTGTAAATTTCTTTCCGGAAAGACCTCTTGGAATGATGTTTCAACCTCCTGAAATGAACCCCAAATGAACTTTGTCTTGGCCTGCGTATATGTTTGAAATGACATCAAACCAGTTTCGATTCAATTTCACTTGAAGTATATCAGGACTTTAATGGGCCCTTTCCACCTACTTGAAAAACACAACTGCAGGCTATGTATCAGCTGTCGACACTGCCTATGTCATGCAAAAACATATCTCAGCAACATTTAAAAAATTGCTATTGAAACAACTTCCTTTCTATGCAAATTCAAACCACTAAAACCAGCCAGACATTTGTGCTGTAGGTTTCCAGTTCTCTAACAATAGCCATTATGAGGCCAACAAGCTATAGAGCATCTTATCTATGCAGTCCCACAGGTTGGATGGATTTGTGTTAATCTGTTTAGCCTCCACAAAGGAAAGGCTACCTATTGAGCCATGAATAGAAGCAACAGGGCCAAGTCGGACCTCAGCTGTCCAAGGTCCATCCATGTCCGTCAGCCAGCAGGGATGGCAGGCGCAGATAGCCACGCTGATCCATTCACGTTTCTCATACCAATTTAATTTTACACAGTGGCAAACAGTACACCCTTTTTTATCATTCTTTCTCTCACAATCAGTCTAAATATTACATATTCACAGCAGGGGATTCCAACTCCAGAGCTGTAGATCAAGTGACAGAATCGTCGGCTATTAAAAAAAAAAGTCAAATTATGGCAGAGAGTAAGTTGCAGCAAAGATGTGCTTGATTATTCAAATGACAGTCATTAGGCTTTCACTGTGTTTAAACGTCAAATATTGGAAAGTATCCTGTTGGGAATCACCTGCTGTTTGGAAGTGGTTATTTGAAGTTATTTGCCACAAAACTTCATATTGACAAAACTATGGAACTATTCACTACTTATAAAAATGTACATACAGTAGTTTAAGACTAGGAAAAGGCAGTTGAGAGATGTAGATAGATTACACATGTAATTCTGAGTTTAAATAGTCAAAATAAAAAATTTAAATCCACATGTGAGAAAAATGTCCAACATGAAATTGAGTTGAGATGCATAAAGTTTAGTACGTTTGAGAAAAACGAAAAAAAAAGTGGGAATTGCAATTTTTAAATTTACAATTCTGTCAAAATTCTGAATGTTGTGATTTTTAAACTGATATAAAGTGATAACCAGATTTCCTGAGGAAAAAAATCCAAATTGTGAGATGTAAAATAAAATGCCCGGGGTTGCAGTGAGATATAACTACTTTGAGTTATAACTATAACTTTGCTATCTCAAAACTGGACAATCAAAATTGAAAAAAAAAATTAGCATTTATGACCAAAAATGAATATCAATTGTAATAACAATAGTAATAACAGTACAGTAGTAATAAAAGGAACCAAAATTATATATACATAAAAAAAAACTTTTTAAAAAAAGTCAGAATTGCGACATAAAGACACAATTCTTAGTAAAAATTTAAAAATTGCCAAATATATAAATTTTTCTAAAGAAAACTATATAAACCATCTAAAGTGGTAAATTTAGGCATCCGAGTAAAAAGTCAGATTGTGAGACAAACTCGCAACAGTGAGAATAAACTCAGAACTGAAAAGATATAGGCAATTCTGATTATACTGAATATACTGAAAATTTCATAAAGGCAAAACATAAACTGCAACTCTGAGTTGTTGCCTAAAACTTCTGAAAGTCAGAATTCAAAGATAAACTTGAAAGAAAAATCAGTATTGTAAGATACTAACTTGCAATTATAAATAAGTCAAAATTAGATATAAACTCCGATATAAGAGAGCAGTTCCAGCGTTATGGATGTGACATTTGCAGTAAAAACGCAACACATAAATTCACAGAGAAAGTATGTTAACATTACATTGAAACACTGTTTGTATTTTTCAGAACAGAGCATTTTCCAGTAGTAAGGGATCAGAAAAATATCAATCTGTAAACATGTTTTGTACTTTAAATGAGGAAAATAAACATGTGTTATGGATGTGACCAAAAAAAAGTCAGCGAGTTTACAGCGTACAACATGCTTTGTAGAAGTTCTGTGAATTAAACTGCACAACCCAAAAGAAACAATGCTAATTAAAAGAATAAAAGTCGGCTCTCTATAGAACAAAAATGATTGATTTTATTTTATTTAAGATTTTTGGATTTATGAGGAAAAAGCTTCATTATGGATGTGACGTCTCTCAGTTATGGATGTGACAGATGTGAAATTGCCACTTGTGTTACTTTGGTAAATCAAATATAATAGTTTGAAAACATTGACAGAAACATTTTTGAGTATTTCTAAAGTACTGTAAAATACTTGCTTACACAAAAAACTTTCCTTATTTTGGTGAAAACTAAATTTCTTTATGGCAAGGTTGACAAAGTATGCATGGAATTGCTCAAAAGTCAAAATTGCAAGATGTAAACTAAAGAGAAAAAAGTCAGAAGTCTGAATTTAGAAAACATTTTAAAAAAAACATCAGAATTGCAATATATACTCACAATAAATAAAAAAGGTGACAAACTAGCAATTAAAAGTTAAAAAATAAAAAACTCAGAATTTTATGGAAAAAAGTCAAAACTGTATGATGCAAACTTATAAAAGTATAATAAATTATACATTTTGTGGGGGAAAAGTCAAAATCGTGAGATATAAATGTGAAAATCAGAGGAAAAAAAAGTCAGAATTGGGAAACATATGAATGTAGTTTTGAGTTTAAATAGTCAAAATAAAAAAAATGAAATTAACATGTCAGAAAAATGTACAGCATGAATTTGAGTTGAGATGCATAAAGTTTAAAACGTCAAAAAAGACAAACTTCTGAGAAAAACGTCAGAGTTATAAGATTTAAAAAAAGTGGGAATTGCAATTTTTAAATGCACAACTCTGTCAAAATTCAGTCTGTTGCAATTTTTAAACCGATATAAAATGAGTCATGGTAACCAGATAACAGAACCAAAAACATCAGAATTACAATATAAACTCACAATTTTAAAAAAAGTGACATAAACTAGCAATTAAAAGTAAAAAATGCAAGACGTAAACTCAGAATTCTATGGAAAAAAAAGTCTAAATTGTGTGATGCTAACTCATAAAAATATAATAAATGAACTAACACTTATGAGATAGTCAAAATTGTGTTTTATAAATGTGCAATTTTTATGAAAGTCTAAATCGTGAGATATGAATTTGCAGTTATTTCAGAAATGAGCTTGCATATCTTACCGAATAAACATATATTATAAACATGCATAGTAAACATACAGTTGAAGTCAGAAGTATTAAACACCCTGAATTATTAGCCGCCCTGCTTTTTTTTTTTTTTTTTACCCAATTTCTATTTAGCGGAGAGAAGATTTCTTCAACACCTTTCTAAACATAATAGTTTTAATAATTCATTTCTAAAAACTGATTTATTTTATCTTTGCCATGATGACAGTAAATAATATTTTAGTAGATATTTTTCAAGACAATTCTATATAGCTTAAAGTGATATTTAAATGCTTAACTAGGTTAATTAGGTTAATTAGGCAGGTTAGGGTAATTAGGTAAGTTATTGTATCACGATGGTTTGCTGTGTAGACTATCGAAAATATAGCTTAAAGGGGGCTAATAATTTTGACCTTAAAATATTTTTAAAAAAATTTAAAACTGCTTTTATTCTAGCCGAAATAAAACACTTTCTCCTGAAGAAAAAATTAAATTATCAGACATACTGTGAAAATTTCCTTACTCATTTACTTACTAATAATTTGGGAAATATTTGGAAAAGAAAAAAAGAGGGTTTAATAATTCTGATTTCAACTGTAGGCCTACATATGAATGAAAAATCTGTATTTTAGGAAATATTAATAAAATGAAAGACTTTTTATTTTGGGCTCGCTGACTTAATTGCAGGCCTATAAAACAGCTATATTTACTTTCATATAGAAGTCACAAATACCATTATTTTTAATTTTAGGCCAACAATATATCCCTTTATTCATTTATTCTCCTTCAGCTTAGTCCCTTTATTCATCAGGGGTCGCCACAGCGGAATGAACCGCCAATTTATCCAGCACATGTCCTTCCAGCTGCAACCCAGTACTGGGAACCAACCATACACACTCATTCACACAACATTCACCAATACCGCATGTCTTTGGACTGAAGGGGAAACCGGAACACCGGAGGAAACCCACACGAACACGGCGGAGAACATGCAAACTCCACACAGAAATGCCAACTGACGCAGTCGGGACTTGAACCAGCGACCTTCTTGCTGTGAGGCGACAATGCTAACCAC